>BMAO01000776.1:0-45030 GCA_019973975.1 Trichonephila clavata | reverse complement strand
TTTTTAAGCCTTTTTGACATTTTTAAGGTTTTTTTTTAATATGTTTCTTTTCTTTCAAATTCCTCCCCCCAAGTACCTAAAATACACTACATAAAACTGAGCTTGCGTTTTTTGCTCCTGCTCTCTTTCATTTTCTATTATTTTTTTATAGTTAAAAACTTTCAAAAATTCTCAAGAAAACATTAATTTTGATTTTGAAGTTTATTAGAAAAAGTACTAACATGTTAGAGCTCATTCCATGTACAGTTTTACCAAACATACATTTCAGAAGATTTATAAAAAAAATCACACCCCTACTTCAATTATCAAAAAGCCTTAGGGTTTTGAATGATAGTATATGATCAAACATTCCACATGGAGAAATATTAGTTTGAAGTTTTTATTCCATAACAGCATGCATGATATAATATCTTCGATTAGTATGAACTTTAATGAAATCTTAATTAGCTTATTTAAAACTGCTTACCATAAGGAACCGTAAAACTGAGGAACAATTAAACAGTATACTGGCAAATGATTATATAGAAAACAAATGAAAGATCAGTATTTCATAAAACTTTGCATTAATAATTTAAAATAAAAAATACATACAACTCAGAGCTAATTTCACATGCTCAATTTTAAAAATTAAGTAATGCCCAATGTGTACAAAAGATGTTTATGCCTTTATTTTTTTTATTTCCATGATTTTAAAAGTCTTCGCATGTTAAAAATTGTACACACCTAAATTGTAATTACCTAAAATTACAATTTATAAGTAAAATACATCAAAAACGAAGAATTACATTTGTGCATTTGTGTAAATAAATACCTTAAAATATTTTAATAACGATTGTTTGATTTTCACATACAGAAGATATATATATAACAAAACAAATAAATAAAAATGGAGTAGTGAGTGATTTTGGTTTTATTGGCAAAGCGATTCGCTATACTGCGCCAACATTTGTTTTAATATCTGTGTCTAACGGAAGAGAAAAAAGAATATTGAATGCAGAAGACGGTCTACAATGGAGAAGGATACTACGGTAGGGTTCGTGAGCCGTTTTAACAAAGACAGTAAACCCTGGAAAAGGAAAATATACTAGGACTCGGATTGTGACACCCGTATCACTAAAGAAATGAGCCCCGAGAAAAAATGGTGAGTTTTGCTATACTTTGCGAATTAAATTTTTAACTACCAGAGTTATAAGAATGAAATTTAGTATTTGTGTTTTTGGAGAATCCATTTTAAAGTTTTAATTTCATTCATGATATTATCAATAAACGCTCTCAAAACTTTTAAATCTTGACCTAAACCATTTGCTCTTCAAAAACTATTTACAAACTAGAATGTTGGCATGAATTGCACAATTCTTTCTTGAAATGTTTTTGTTCCTGCATATGTAATTTTACAAGTGTTAGTATCATTTACGCGCGGCAGAAAAATAATTAATTCATTATTTATCAGGCACTTTTCTAGCAGATGATCCGAAAAGTATGCGCGGCAGTCTTGTTTAGTCTGTTGTCCTGCATCAAACATTGTTTAAAGCTTAATAAAAAAAATACAGCTAAAGCTTTGAAATTTTACAAGCATGTTTACAATGATGTGAAGAATTATCTTAGTCAATGAAAAAAATTCGATAGTTTGATGATTTTTGGGTGCCATGTTGTCTTAATATAAAATATTCTTCTTTTTTTTCAAAAAAAAATTTTTTTTCTACGTTTTTTTTTCACAAAAAAATGAAAGAAAAGAAAAAGCTATCAACCCTTTAAAATATAGATAAATTAATTTGAGGTACTTGACTATTTTAAGAACGAAAAGTTTAAAAATGTATTTTAAGAAGCACAGCTTATATTAAAACTATGTTCTTAATTCATATTCATGTTGTATATGAATCGGTACAACACCGATAAAAAAGATACTAGGAAAAAATGCGATTGGACAGAACCATTAAATGTATCAGAACATTCCTGTGTTTTAGCTGAAGCAATCATCAAAATGGTTAAGAAAATACGTCTCAAAGGACTAAGTAGTATCTGAAATATATCAAAGGAATCATGGTGTAACACATGCACACACACACACACACACATATATATATATGTATATACATCAAGAC
This sequence comes from Trichonephila clavata, assembly GCA_019973975.1. NCBI lineage: Eukaryota > Metazoa > Arthropoda > Arachnida > Araneae > Nephilidae > Trichonephila > Trichonephila clavata. The sequence goes on along the minus strand of BMAO01000776.1, from coordinate 42,928 downwards.
CAAGTATGTGCCACCTGATATTTTATTAGAGATGAATAGATATTTTTGAGAAAACTTACATGAGAGGCTTTCTACGCGAAAGAATTGTCATTTCGCTGAAGCGTCAATTGTACGCATAATGAAAGGGAACTTTGGATCGCACAATGCCATATCTCAAATGTTGCAGAAGTTCCCAGAGGAAGCAAAAGAATATAGTAAGTTACAAACACACACAAAAACACACCCTGGGTTACTACTTCAAAAGATGATAAGAAAGGGAAATATTTTTTACAAAATACAAATAGAAATAATTCATTTGTGGATCTTCTCAAATATATGTACAATCCAGGTGATTTGAGAAATATGAGCTGGTATGTCCACATAGACTTGTCAAATATGTAACATTTATAGAAATACATTGTAAATGTCGGTTAGAATGGGGATCAAAAAGTGTTTACAGGAAACAAGCATATTAGCGCGAAACAGCATGTTCTTTAGTGACAAATTTAAGAACGAACAGTTTTCCTGCAATCTGACCGATCTATCTTGGTTTGCAAATTTTATAAGCTCAATATTGCCAAGAAAACATCATAATATACCACCAATTCCATAACGTTATAATTATTGTATGTGGTAACACTCTATATTGGGTTCTCAAAACTTACCAATGAGGAATCAGAACAAACAAGAAATTTCGGAATATCATTCTGAAGCAACACATATCTTCAGTTCAGATTATAAAGGGTTTAGATTTACTGGATTAGGATGACAACAAATGCTTTCACTGCGCAACTACCGTTAATTATTATCTTCGACAATAGGACTTCACCCATTTCAAATAGTTAGCATTCCCTTTCAATTCGCAGGATACATGCTTTGATTGAGGATTGCAGTACATATGATGGTTGCTCCTATATATAATACAAAGCTTCACATAAAGCTCATTAAATGTTTAGTTAGTTCAAGTTATAATTAGCTAAATAATTTAAGTTATCTGAGTAGACATCTCTAATTGAATGTCATACATTCCTGGGAAAGCATATAGTTTATTAACTTCTGAAGTAATCATGTAATATTAGTATTTCCGAACGAGGCAGACATCAATTTTTTTCATAGATCTTTTCTTTTATATGTGATGTTAATGTTAAATATAAATATCAGATTAAAAAAATATATGGACACCGTAAAATTATATGAATCTACAATTTCTTTAAAAAGTTTCCTTTGTAATGCATTTTAAGATTAATTATGCAAGACAATTAATATCCTTAATTTATAAGCGCCTATTTAAAATTATGATAGCAAATTTTTACGGTCAAAGGAAAAAATTAGACGAACTTTTTTTTCTTAGGAAAAAAATGCATATTGTTAAACATATACTTATAACCTCTTCAGCATTTCTAAAAACTCTAACACTGTATGTTTAATTGTTTTCGTTCTTTTAAGTTTTACATGAGATTAAATGCTGGACAATTATATAAATGTTTGCCATTATATGACCCCTGACGATCATAACATTATAATTTAATAAATAATTAATGAAAAAAATTTGGAATCCAGGCATTATAAAACATTGATGAAGAAAGCAATAATCCAGTTTTCGCAGTTACGGTATCAAAGTTTCAAAATATTTAAATAGCAATACCTGCTATTTGTCACTAAAATTTGATACTCGCCTGAAAAGACTTATGAAGAAAGTTACGACAAAATTTTGCAATATAAATATGGAAGAGTTAAGCAGATGTTAAAAAATTTAACAAAATACAAAAAAACAGTACTTCAGACGATTGAATGTTTTACAATTCTTCAACGTGTCAACTCTCACGCATGATTAGGCATTGTATGTGAAATATAATGGATAGAACTACAATGCATGGTATGTGAAGAAAAGTATATTAAATCCGACCTGTGACATCCCATATCCTATAAAAGTTAACGGATTTCTAAACACATTTTGAATTTTAGACATTCCCACTGTCAGAAATCTTTGGAAAGAGATCGGATAACCTTGGAGACTGAAGGAGTATGAAATCATGTTATATAACTTTGGCAAAAATATTTTGGGTTCACTGAGTTTAACTGCGCCTCTTACACTTGAAGCAGCACCATCTTACCCCCACATGATATGAAAAAGTATTTTGTTGTTGACCAGTTATCACACAACTGGTTAACAGAGATTCATAACGAGCTTTCATTACCAAACACATCTATCGATAATTATCGAGAATTGGTAGTAAACTGTTTAAAAATATAAGACCAAAAATAAAAATGCTTGTTACTCCTTATTATACTGTCACTTTTGTGACATACAGCAGAAGTGAGAAAACATTATGGTGATTTGAAATGGCTCGTGTATTATTCAGCCCAAATTTATTTGAATTAACACTATTAGTAGCTAACGATAAATGTGCCTCGCCTGCGCATAGAATACAATGTTCCATACCGGACGAAAATCCCTTAGAAAAGTCCGATTGAGTTTCATAATCTTTTACATGCAGTATCAAAACATTTTGAAATCGAATTCCAAATCAGATGTCTCTCTCGTAACCTTACAGAAGTTTAAAATTATGACATCCTTACTCAATAGCCTTTGTGCAAATTCAAAGTCTGCAATGAATAAAAAGTCCAATAAAGTCTAGTTTTTGTTTGCTAAGCAGGTGTATTCAAAAATTTCGACAATATATAAGTAAAAATATGTCATGGATAGAACAATATTCCAGATTGAGCATTACTGTAGAAGAAATTTGTCATCATGATCTATCGGTCACCGTTTTTATACATTAGAAATCACCATTACAATTTTAGATATTTGAGAGCATTAGTTTTTTGTCCAGTACTTTAAATTACAAAATCATTTTAATGATTTTACAGTTCATTGTAAGAAATTTTCACATGAGAGATTAAGTTTAATTTACAACATTGCCCAAATGTAATGGCTTTATTATTATTAATTATCTGTGTCATATATTGAAATATAAAGAATTGATAATTCCTTTGACATTGAAACAATAATATTAATAAGTACCGCCAATAGGGTTGTTCAGAAAGTGTAGTTTTGTTTTTTCCTGGCAAAAGATTTAATTGTATTTTTTCATACTCACTTTCACAAATTAGCCAAATAATCATAAAATGGTTTGAGAGTAGATGTAGGAGAGCTATCTTGAGAAAAAGTTTAATTGTTTCTACAAAATAGTTTTTGGTTGGTGCCCTTTTCAATATAAATAGTTAAAAGTAGCAATATTGGTATATTTTACTTTTTTACTATCGAAAAGTTTAAAATGACGTTCAAGCAAGAAAAAAATCATCCGATGTGCCTTGACAAGATGTATTGATAGTACGCTAGTGTCAAAATAGTTTGCAAGTTTTCAATCTAGCAATTTAGATATTGAAGATGCACCACGCTTTGGAAGAACATTGAAGATGCTAAAAACACAATAAAACATTTATTGATGCAAACCTGGGAATTACAAGTCGTGAGATCATTGAGAGGTTACAAATGATTTCAATATTCATGAATACTTAAAAGGCATATGTTTAACTTCAAAGCTGAACATATGGGTTCATTGTCTCCTCAAGGAAAGAAATTTGTGTCATCAGATTGATGTCTTTGATTTGCTTCTCAATCGTTAAGAAAATGATCCACTTTTGAAATGCATCCTCCCTGGAGACGGTAAAAGGGTTGCATTTAACAATGTCAAACGAAATAGGTCATGGAGTAAAAAAGATGTATAAAAAAAGAACCAGCTAGAAATATTTCGAAAACTAATATTCATAAAAAAAGGTGATGCTACCTGATTTTTTTGGAAAATTTCAAAGGAATCGTATTTAAAAAAAAAATGGTGCGTGGAATGCCACGCGATAGAAGTGAAACTTCTTTGGCGACGTTGGTCGTAATTGCAGAAATACATCTAAATGCACTGGTTTCCAAAAGTAAAGCATAATTGATAATTATGTGAATAAGGAAGGAACTCTAAATCAGAATGGCGGGAAACGTGATATGCGAGTGAAAAATGGTTATAAAATAAGGAAGCAAATCAAAAGAATGATAATAATTAATTTTATTATCCAAAGTAGCAGTTTGATAGAAAACTGAGCATAGCAAGGATTCACACTTTAGAGAAAAAATGAAAGAAAACATTACATAAAATACTTATGCTGCAGTTTAATAAGGCGTATAGTCACCTCTGACAGCCAGGCACGCTGCACAGCGATGTACCATACTTGCTATGAGATGATGAATGAGTTGGGGGCTCAAACGGTTCCAAGCTTCTTGGAGAGCTCTCTTCAGTTATATAATGGAGCTTTGTGGGTGCGAAAGGGCTGCAATTTGTCTCCGAGCATATCCATATATGCTAGTAGGATTTAAATCAGGGGAGTTCGCAGGCCATGACATGCGCTGGATGTTTTCCGTTTCAAGGAAGTCATCAATCAGCACCACTCGGTGATATGGCGCCTTATCATCCATGAATATGAAGTCAGGACTGACAGCACCTCGAAACAAGCAAACATAAGGCTCAAGGACTTCGTCTCTGCATATTTGAGCAGTCACAGGCCCCGTGTCAAAGAAATGGAGTTCTGTGCGGCCGTCCATCATGATGCCTGCCCATACCATTACTCCCCTTGATGGAAAATGATGTCTTTCCGTTATGTTTCTTGTTCAAAACGTGTTTCACGTTCTCTCCATATCGTTACCCCCGAGAGTCACTACTCAGACTAAACCGGGACTCGTCACTGAACATCACATTGTGCACTCTCCCACACTCCAATGCTGATGTTTCAAACTCCAGTTCATACGAGCGCATTTATGCCAGACTGAGGGAATGCAAACTGCTGGTCTTCTGCATACGGCCGCATGATGATCTTGTCAAAAAGTTCAAACATGTATTATGCGCAGACGTGAGGGAATGCAAACTGCTGGTTTTCTGCATACAGGCCAGCATGATTGAGTCTCTGTAAACAGTTTGTCTCGAAATTCGTATTCCTGTGGCGACTGTGAGTGCCGAACCCAGTGCTCTGGCAGTACTGCCCCTCTGACGTCGCGCACTTATTACCAGATATCGGTCTTGGCGAGGGGTTGTGACTCTTGGTCGCTTTGAAACCTCTGCCTCAGTCTTGAGATCACAGACTGGTCCACATTCAGAATTCAAGACACTTCGGTTTGTGATCGTGAGGATTCCAGCATTACAAAGATTTTTCCTTTCGTAAACATGTCCAATTGGCGTCTTTGTGCCATCATTCACCTTGTTTGATGGTTAACAACGTTCCTTCGCACAGCAGTTGCACGAAACTTTTCTGAACTTCCTATGCTGCGTGAGTCGGTTTCTAAGCGTTCTGACATGAGCCGGTATTTCGCGCAGGACGTAGTCGACTGAAAAGTTTTGCATAAACTCAATTTTTTTTCCACCCAATTAATATCCGCAAGAAATTTGGAATACTCCATGTTTTTCGCATTTTATGGTTTATGCTTAACTTTTGGACACCAGTGTATATTAAACTGCTGGGGGAACTTATTAAATTCAAATAAAATTCAAAATTCATTTATTGTATGAAAATAATATTTTTATTCAATTTTATACAGCGTCATTTTCCAAGAAAGAAACAATGGGTTTGAGGTAACTGAAGTAGGATTTGAAAATCCTCGATTGTAGTCGATCAAGAAAACGTGAGAAAACGCATCAATCGTGGTTCCGTGTCTTGTTGTCGCTTTTGTAGAATCAGTGTTCATTGTCAAATTTAGTGTTCGTTTCAAAAATTCAATGAGTGGTTTGGCCTCTTCTGAAGCAAAATTAACATTAAAGTCTCCAGTTAACTTTGACGGCAATTGTAGCACGCTTTAACGTCTTCTAAATTAATTCCCGGTAAAATATTTTGTAAAATATTTTTATACTCAGCAACAGGCGTTCTCAAATCAACTCTAAACCATAATCTACCACAAATCGAACACCCTTGACAGAAAGGATTACCAACGAATCACTTTTGGAAATCTTTGTGAGCATTTTTACGGGAATCATAGTCTTTGTAACGTAAGATAGAGTTTATTATCGATTCACATGCATCAGTTCCAACACGCACTAGACTTGTTGAGGGCTCTGTACTTGTTGGCTGTACAGGGTGGTTCGAAAAGTCCGTATTAATCTGTGCTGGTATTAGATGAGTCTCAATAGCATTCCCATAATCAGTCCTTAAACTCGGCATTAAGAGAATATTTTGCAATGTTTTTTTTTCGTGCTCGATATTCTCTCATGTACTCTGATCGGGATTTGGCAGTAGATGTATTTGCACTATTTTTCTGGGTTTTTTTTATCACTTTTTCGACTGGACTTTCTGCTAGTTTTTCTTCTCTTTTTCTTTCACGAAACTCTTTTCCTCTTTGTGCATTTTATTTAGGCATTCTGATTTGAATCAATAATAATTCAACGAAAATGAAAATTAAAAAAAAACAAATTAGCGGCCGAAAACGTCATTATGTGGCCAACAATCTAAGGAAATATTTAAAAAGGAACGCTTTTGCTGCCAGAGCTATTTTGTCTACACCGTAACGCAAACATTGCAACACATATAATCGTTGACAGATGTTCCCTGGTCTGGTGAGAAAAAGGGGGGGGGGATCGACCAATTGGAAAGGTGGGCAATCATCCAACTTTTTCACGGATATGACGCAAGTCACAGGGTGGTTACCCGCTCTCTTTTCCTCCCACTCGCTATCTCCTCCTCATTGCGACAATTTGGGGGAATGGCGGGGGAAATCACTACTTCCGTTCGCAAATTTTCCATTCATTTCGTGAGCAAAGACGTTTCACTTCAAAAAATTTTAGTGATCTTTTATCGGGCAACACAGTGATTAATTCTGAAGTGTACTATCATCAACTGGACAAACTGAATCATTCACTTAAGTCAAAAAGTCTGGAATTGATCAACATAAAAGGTATAGTGTTCCAGCAAGATAATGAAAGACCTTATACAAGTTTGGAAACTCGCCAAAAGATATAACAGCTTGAATGGAATTTACTGCCACACACACCGTATTTTCTGGCACTTTCTGATTAGTACTTACTCCACTGCCTACAAATTTTGTAGATGGTCACACTTAGTCAACTAAGATCAGTTTTTTGAAGGCAAAGAACTAAATCTTTATGAGCGAGCATGCTACTGGCAGAAAGACGGCAAAATGTATTGGACCAGAATAGGCAATCTATACTTTATTCAAATATTTATTCCCTATATTAACATGGTCTTTCATTTTTATAAAAACTGAAAAAGAATTACTTTTCGAACAACGCAATAATTAGCTAACCAAAACGGTAATGAATCCTGCAGGTTTCCTATTATTAATATTAAAGATCTAATTGATTTGTTGCCAGTACTTTAACACAATTGCAAGTTAAACGGCTTGTAGAATTTATATTTTACTGATACATATTTAGTGTATATACTATAACGAAATGAAATAATATTTTGAGGAAACACTGTTCTCTTATTTTGTTGTTAATTTATGTGTATTTTAAATTTAGTGAAATATTTTGCATCATTAATGTAATTATTTGCATGTTTTAAGCAAATTGATCATAAATTAGTCAAATATATATAACAGTCGGAAAAAAACTAAAAACTAAAAATACGTTTCCCAATCAAAGTTCAAAGTACCGTAACCGCAGATTTTGGGAGCCTACTTCCAATCAATATTGACTCGGAGTTTGTTTACTGTAAAGGAACATGAATCACTTTCTTACTTCTCATAAACTAAGCCGTCTTTCTTAAGGAAAGAAAAACGTATAAGTTCAATAAATAACTTTGTTTTGAAAACAGTAAATCTTTGCTGGATTAACGATGTTTCACGTGATTTCATTTTCTTTCATTTCTTCTTCTGTAAATCTTCGTTATAGAATTCAAGGAACCATTCTCTTATTTAAAGGTTATAAAAACAACAGACGAATCAACTTGAAATACATTATATATGTGTGTGTGTGTGTATGTGTGTGTGTATGTATGTGTGTGTGTATGTGTGTGTGTATGTATGTGTGTGTATGTGTAAGTGGTGTATGTGTGTATAAAGATGTATATATATATATTTGTGTGCTGATGCATGGCTAAAATAAAATGCATTTTATGAGAATATGATATTCTGTTTACCATTTTTAACACTTCATACGCGCGCGCGTAAAATAGTACTTTTAACTTTCTCTCTCTCTCTCTCTCTCTCTCTTTTAAATTTAAAACTAATAAATGTGTCCATAACGTTGAATCATACAGACGAATAAGTCATTTCAGAGAATAAAGTTATCTTTTCTTAGAAAGGTTTTGGGCCATTGTTTCGTTAACTTTAAATAACTGTCGAGTTATGTGAAAAATGTTATATATAGATAATATCTTGATCCTTCAACGATGTTAATGTTTCCACATAAGGCAATACAGTCACCAATATTCAATTCAGCAATCATTGGTAAAGTTAGTATTAACGATATCCTAAGCCATCCTAATTATTCACGTTAACCTTTAGTTAATTGGATTAATTAGTATGCCATGAATACAACTGGCATATAATTGGTCATGAAGTTTACCATTTGAGGCACTGCAATGTAGTGACTTTCCTCACTAGAGTTGCTTAAAAACATGTCTTATGTTGAATCTGCTTTTATTTTATCTCAGACTACAAATTTTGATGATAATAATACCTAACTTAATTTTAATGTTTTCTAAATATTACATATTACTACATGCATTCAAAATATATATTAGCAATATCCTTTGTACTAAAAATGAATGAACGTTAAACATAATGCTATGTATAAAATTGTATTCCTGATTATATTTAAAAAAATAAATGTTATGTTTTTATATATGTTTATACAGAAATTACAATTATCTATATCTTATCTAAATTTTATGTGCACACACCATTTTAATACGAAATAATTATTATTGTTTATATATATATATATATATAATAATGTACCTTCAATTTGATACTAACGCAAATGCAATTTATGTAAAACATTTTACTTACATCAATCTCGTATATATGTACAGATAAATATTCTTTGTGAAATATTAAACAAGCCAATTGTTCGATTGCTTTTATCAAATTGTACATGTGCAAAATCTTCAATGCACGTTTATGTTAAATGATAATGATGGTGATGAAATAGTCTATAAGTGACAAGTAATATGCGATTAATTATACATTGCTGTTAAATGCAACTTTAAAATTTGACTTTAAAAAAGTACACAAACCAACACGTATTCTACTCTTAGAAAGATACTTCTTTGATACAAAACTGTAGACAAGCACTATTTTCTTGTTCAGATATATCCATTGCAAACTTGTAGTTTTTGTTTTGTATTTTTTTATTAAGATAACTTCCGTTCATTCGTAAAAAAGGAAAGTGTTTTAAATAAACAGTAGATAATAAGTTTAAAATGCTGTTTTGTCTCCTACATATGATTGTAGTCTACTTCTCTTTCCCGAAAAATTTATGAATATGTAGTAAAGTATATGAAACACACACACACACACACGCACGCACACACACACACACACACATATATATATATATATATATATATTTAAGTGCAAAAATATACACAATTTTTAATTGAATTATATATTTTTCAATCTTTCTCCTTATTTCATATAAACGAATCATGTTTTTTTAATTTTTGTACGGATTACAGAATGATACACGTAACTGTATAACTATAATATCTGATTCTATAACTCATTTGATTAACTACAATGTGTTCATACTTTGAAAATGAAACAATCTTTCACAAAAGTGACCAATAACTAAATAGTTTAAAAACTTTAGAATTAATATTTTTACATATGTAACTTATGTTACGAACTCAGGCCTTGAAGCCTGAGGGAATCGATATACTAATACTGACTTGAATATTAGTATTGACAGCAATACTAATATTTGACTTGAGGGATTTGTGTGATAATTTACATAAATAGTTCTGAGAAATAATCACAATTGATGGACAAGTTGATTCTTGAACTAATACATAAAATTAAATACCTGATGCAAAGTATCAGAAAATAAATCAATAACAGCTGATTATAGCTTTTATTTGGGCATTACTGGAGAGATAGATCTTTCACGAAAGGAAAGTGCAAAAATATGAATAAATGGAAACAATTTAATTTTTATTTTCCCATCCTTGTAATAGACGAAATATTAAATATATTAGAAGAAGAAAATCGTTCTACTACTTATTTTTTTCAAAAGAAAAACGTATGTTTCCGTACAAATAACAATACTTCAGCGGTGTTTATGGTATCCTATATGTCTCAAGATCAAAATAAAATAAACGTAGAGAATAACATTTTCTCCAGAGCTATATCTTTCACACCCCCACAGTATCTTACTCCAAGAGAATAAAAGATTTTCAAAAAAATACCTGAAATCGAGTTTATTTCAAAAGAACACACAAGCAAAAGAAAAGAAAAAAAAAGAGAGAAAAAATACTCACACTAGAAAGAGAATGTCGTGTTTACTAGCCCATCAATAGATGGCGCTCCATATAGCTAAGCAAACAGACAACGTATTAAGAAAACTGATAGTAATTTTATTCTTTTCTCGGCATTGTGTCCTTATCTTGAAAAGAAGAAAGTGTGAGGAAATATGCCACAACAAATCAGATTCATTCTCAATCCCATTGGACGTAAAGGAAACCATTGAATTGGTATTTTTTTCATATTTCTGGAAGTTAAGGTACTTGAAAGTGATGTTTCAAGCTTGGTTTAATGATAAACTACTATTCCCAAGTTACTGAAATTAACATCCATTAGCACTGAATTGTACCTGATTGTGTAATGCCTCATAAATTCTTTACGTATTATAGTTTTCATGTTTTGTAAACGATAAAGTATCTTTTTCTCACTGTTTATGTATTATTGTTCTGGTATGATAAATATATATTTATTGAATTATGATAGATTTATTTTTTCATTTTCGTTTTAATTATTTAATTGCTGTTCTGATAGTAGTATAAAAGAACTAGTCAGTTAAAGTTTACAAGGTTTATACAGTAATATATTTTCGATGGATGCCAATAATTTTGCATTTTATTTTCCGGGGCATGAAAGAAAGTTTATTTTAAAACTCGCTACAATTCATGAAATATAGGCATGGAAGTTTGCATACTGTTGTTATTTTGTTTCTTATAATATTAAACGGTTTTTTTCCTTCTAATTCATTTTTGATATATCTTTTTGGTCTCCTCATGTCTGATAAATGCAACCGGATTTGTCTCCATTAATCGGTGTTGGCTGCGCTGACCTACGCGCCACAACTTCGAACAATTCATGTGACAATCGTTGTATATTTTAGACGTCGAGTTTTGATACATTGGTCGTACTTTAAACATGATTTAAGTCTAATAAATGTGTTTCTTACCTCTCATTGCTCCTTTTCATTCCATTATACATCCCACTAATCGCAGTTTGCGACTCATGTTCTTTGTGGATTTGTCGCCTCCATGCTGCCTACTATCACCTTTCTGAATTTGTCGGTCGAATTCTGCAACACTCTGTATAGTGCATTCAAATTCGACATCCCTCTTACAGGAGTAGGAAGTTTATTAACCCTTGCTGGGCGCGCTTCAAAAAAGTCCATCCATAGGAGCGTGGCATCTCTCAGATGCATCGCCTCATACTTACGTTTGAAGATGATTTAATCATTTTATTGGTGAGATTTGACATTAAAATATATTTGAGATAAAATAATATTTAAACTAAAATCAGAAATTACAAAAAAAAAAAAAAAAAAAAAAAAAAAAAAAACATCAAAAAGATAAAGTTTAGTTATCAATGTGTCACTATTGTTTTCATTTTAACCCGTTAACGCCTAAATTGTTTTAAAATCGAAGTTTTTGAAAAATATTTTTAAATTACATTTCATATATCATAAATAGAGTAACTATGAAGTTGTATCCATTCTCCGTAATTATAGCAGCTGAGATAATTGGTGATCTATAAATAGATCGCTGGGCGCTTATGATAGTAAAAGACCAAGTAACTTTCCTGTGGTTTTATATTTAAAAAATTACAAATTTAGGAGGAAATGAAACTTTTGTGATTTTAAAAACAAATAATGAGATTTAAAAGAGAAAATATTTTTTTACTGATTTAAACCTACTTAGTTACAATTTTATACAGCCAATTTGTAAAAGTTAAGTGTGATATAATGCAAAACATTGACAAAGGGTTACATTACATTTTGTACAAAAAGTAAGAGGTCTACCTTTACATTTTTGAAACTAGCATCTCTTTGGTTTTGACTTTTTCCTATAACAAGGTATTTTCTGTCTAAACGCACAGTCTATTACTTTTGATCTAGATCACATCGTCAGAAAATTTCCAAAGCCTTCTTTCTTTTAAGGTACGCAACGGCGATATATTTTTGAATGTCTTTTGTTTTCGCAATTAGTTAAATTGAACAGAATATACGTATTTACGATAGCCATGTTGATAACTCTAGTAAAACTTGGCCAGTTTCATTGGCCAGTATTGGTCATTCATTATTGGTCTAAATGGCAGATGCTCCGTACTGTTAGGGTCATCATCATTTATGTATATCGATTAATATTGTTCTTTTACTTCTATTTCTTCCATGGGTACACAAAAATTTCTACATTACCTGACAGATCTTTTACCGATGGAGTAGTCATTTCATCATCATCAAAATACCCTTCGTCAGTTAACTCATCCACATCAGGCAGTAAAGCAATTATATCAGACTCTATTTCCTTAGAAAACATATGTTCTAACGCTTCTTCGGAGGTATGAAACACTTTACGCCGAGACATTCTGAAAGAAATGAAACGGGGGGAAAATTATAATAGTTACCACTACCACCCAGCGATCTATTTATAGATCAGCATGTTTAGACTTACATTTTAATAATAAAAACAGTTATTTTTCTAATATAAATAAGCCAGAATAATTAAAGAGGTATTGAAAATGTAAAACATATAAAAAAAAGTATAACTTACTTTAAATTTTTTTCCTATTGGATACAAAATCGAAAGCTGCATTTTGAAGCTTCAAAATGGCGAACATCAGACGCTAGCTGCTGGACTGCTGAGGGAAAGAATGCTTCAAATCTCGTTTGGGGGTATGGCCACATGTGTAAGGAAACCAGCCAATGACAATAGAAAGTGTTTAAAAGATATCGTTTTCACTGGGAGTTCTGAGTGAGAGGTGATCTATAAATAGATCACTGGGAGGCAACGGGTTATAAGAAGCATTTTTGCAGTTTTCTTAAATCACTATACAATGTTCAAGATACATGGATTTTTCGTGTAATACCTTACAAAATTTTTATAATCTTCTTTTTATATCCTCATAAAAGGGAACAGTACCTTCTTTTCTAAGTTCCTGTTCATGTTTATTTTGGTTTTTTGTCTTGAATGTGGCGTTGTATATCAGATATTTCTTCAATGCCGAATCAGAATTAACGAGACAGGTGAATGTTACGCTCAAACAATCTTCGCCGGTGCTCTTTTAAAAGTTCGTAACGTAATTTACCTAAATAAGTGTGCGAGGATCTGAGTGACTTTGATTCCCATATAGATATTTTGGAAGTTTATTTCAGCCGCATTTAGGATTAAATAAAACACAGTCACTGGCTAGGTGCACGGTATCCCTCTGATGTATCTTATCTTCCAGCAAAAAAAAAAAAAAAAGAAAAAAAAAGAAACAACTATCACACACACACAAACAAAAGTTACAAAATACTTGTTTCTGAATTAGTTTGGTATAAAACTGAAAACTACACTATTTCACAAGAAAAAAAAAATCAAAATTAACGAAATAGTACAAAAGCATAGAAACTTTCTTTATTGGGCAGACTACATCTATGAGATTCAATTTCCCCTGTCGCCCAAAATAGGAAGGAATCACCTTCGTTCTTGATGTAGCACCGAAACTATTATTATTATGCATCTGAGAGATTCACGTGCCTGTCGGAAGGTTAAACGAATATTTAATTATCTAAAGATAGTATTTCAAACATTTCGAACACAGAAATATGTGTTTCACGGTGAAAGATACAACTAGCGTATGCTTCAGAATACAAGCCGATTAATATATAAGCCGAGAAAGCATTTTTTCTTCAAGTGTTGACCAAAAATTTAAAATCCCTAGATGAGCCGAATTTTAAAAAAAAATCCTGTAATTTTCAAATATGCTGTCATTAAGGCGAAAAATGTTGCTAAGCGAATAAATCGGATGTATTACTTTAAAATCATTTTAATGTTGAATAAAGCCACCCATCCGGCATAGTGGTTACTGACGCTGACTGCGGTGCCATAGGGCCATGGATGTTTGTATTGTAATCCTTCATGACTTTAAGTTCCTTCTTTCCTTTCTGATGCGTGCTTCATCCTTACTTCTGTAAGCTCCCATGCGATACTTTGTGATGCACAGGAATTTATAACTGTTCTCAATAAAATAAATGTAAAATAAACCTTCACAGACGTCAATAATCATAGATTTATTTTTGGTCACACTGTCTGAAGCTAAAATTGTTTTTTTTCATTAATTTACTATATTTTATGTTGTATACGCACAGGTGCCACCAGCGCCACTCTCTGTAACCCCGGATGTAAGCGGGAGAAGGAGTAGACTTACCTTTTCCCAGCAGCGCGCGCCTAGTCAGGTTTAACAACCTGTAGATGTCATTAAATCTCCTTAAACTTAAACGTCTCTTTCATTCAACATACCCCTAGACACCACCTTCTCTTTTACATTTATATAATCTGTATATGTCCTTTTTCCTGAGGCCTTTTTGTAGACTTGGAAAATGAGCGACATATTATTAAACTGCTAGTTTCAAACTACAGTGGTGGCAAAAAGATTTGCACAAAGCCCTTTTTTTGTTTAATCTTTGAGTTTGATTTAGAGTTTTTCTTATGAAATTACCGAACTATCTTAAATGTTTTTATTGATTCATGATAGTTATGAATCACTTATCATGAAGTTTCTGCGTGATGAATGAGTTGCATTAGTACATCTAAATGAAGACGGTTTTCAATTTGATACATCAATAGATTGATTATTAATACTTAGAAGCAACATCAAAATCATTGGTGACATATCGTACAATTTTGAAGTTCTGTCAAATGACTATTATACCTAACATTTAGGCTAGCATTACACTCTTGAAACTTCCAATTCATAGTAATGGGAGGAATTGGAGCCTCGACAGATTTAAAGTGAATTAACTACACTAAATGATTAATGCTTTGTGGCATCATGATTTGAAATGCATGACTCAAATGAATAAAAAAAAGCAATAACTAGGTAATAAATGCTGCAATTTACTCAAAGTTATGTACTGGAAAATAATTATATTTCTTTTTCTTAATTTTACATTGCATTTATGTTGCTCTCAAAATACTTGCACTAAAATTAATTTTAAGGAATAACGGAAATATTTAATGCTTTCTACTTAACAACTATTATTATGTTTCTGTTTTATTTCTAAAGTTAAATAACATTAGAGAAACTGACTATTTGCTTCCATTTGGGTTCATTTGAATGTAAATGACTTTCAGTAGTTTGCTCACAATATAATTTTATTATTTTGTATGATAAAAGAAAGCTATAAAATAAGTACATTTTGTAATATTTTATTTGCCTGGGATTTGAACACTTTTAATTTTAAGAAGTTCATAGATTCTCACATGATAAAATATTTGACAAGTCCGCTTACCCAATAATACTTCTCGGTTTTTCATAAATGTTCAACGTTTAAACATATATTCTTATTTAGTGTGGGGAAATGGAAATCATTTTGTGTTCATTAAATAACATACGTGTCAGAATCCTTTTATGTTTAAAAATTTTCAAATTAAAGCTATTAGATATATTTCAAAGTTATAATATTAATACAACATTATTCCTTTTTCTATAAATATATATGTATATAGTACTACTGTGGCTAAGACTATTCTATCATGACTATAGTTATCTTAGGTTTATAACTATTTTTGTAAATTTTTATATGTATATATATATACATATGTATATATATTATATGTATATTATATATTTCCATCACATTAAGCTAGAACTTCCACAAACTACCATCATAAGTTAGATTTAACATGCGCGAGTACCCTCCACACAGTGAGTCTTTAGTGACATCGGGACACGAAATCATGAGTTGTAAAAAACGTCTGTTGACAATCAAGACTACTTGACTATCGCTGCCAAATAAATGAGTTATGAGCATTAAGTATTTAATAATGCATTTACTTTTCATTTAATTGAAAAACTAATCCTCCATTTTCAAGAAAAAACAAATAAATTCCCATCAACCTCGAACTTATACGCGTTACAGTCATTTTTGGTGAGTTAAGCAAGAAAGAAATAACCTAACAAAAATGAAAGAAAATATCGTTCTTTTAAACCTAATGGTTTAATCAAAGGAAAAGTTGATTGATCTTGCTAGTTTTATTCGCTTACTTTGGCTTCTTTTCAAAGGAAATCATTGTTACTAAGTCGCTTGAGATAAAAAATAAAGTCTTGAATGATCTTCGTGAGTATAGAAAATTCTTTTACACAACCGTTGAGAAGAGACTACTGTGCTTAATGAGTATTTCAAGCAGTCTTTTTTTATTCATGGTAGGCAGATCTTTAAGGATTAGTGCTTCCCCTAGTTTTACTTAATTTTTCTTTTGTCTTCATATCACTGAAAAAGAGTTCATTAAGTGCTCCGATTATTAGAGAATACCTTATTTATGATATAAGAACTATTGTTAACTAAAATGCTGTACATCAAAAATTTGTCAAAGTGCAATGCAATTTACAATGTTGGTATAATGCTTAGTGAAGAGTAAATGATTAAAGTTTCAGGCTGCCATATGTAACATTTATTGAGAAAAATCCAGAATAATGTTTTTATTCAGTAAGAGGTGTATAACCACCATTAGTCTTAATATAAAAAAGATATAGTGTGATATAGAGTCATATATGCATTTTATGAACTGCAAAAATTTCTACCCTGCTACATAAATTCCGGCACGCGGTTCCTGTAGATTTCATGTAATAGTAAAAATGATGACTTCTTGTCCCATAATATTCTAGAATTTTTCGATCAAAGGCAGTTATGTTGAAACTGTCAGCTACTGTGAGATATCAACATATTACGGACAAGATATATTGAACACAGTAACATGTAATCAAACATTATTTTATTGGAAAAGTAACTGAAGCTTTTGAAGTTTAAGAACTGGACCATAATTAACTGTAATATCTTTTAAATGCAACTTTCGTCTGTTAAAGGCTGAAAAATGAGCACCAAAGGGATTTAGAATCATAAGCAACTTCACAACATGATAGCAAGTTTTCTTACGCCGGAAGGTATCCGAACACGTCCGGGGTACTTTTTAACAAAATAGCGTGCTTAAACATTATAAATGCTTTTTTAGGACTCAATACCAATAAATACTAATATTTAGTGAATAATATATTTAAAATAAATTACCTAAATTTTACAAAAATCACAATTATAAATGAATTTGTAGCAATATTTTCGAAACGCTTCACAACCATTGGAGAAAAATTAATACACTTATATGAGTATAAGTATTACTGAAACAAATTAGATGCATTTATCTAGAAAATGTACTGAAATTTTATTTTTTTATTAAAATTTGAAAATTTTACAGCTGATTGAGTAAACATTATAAGAAATATGACATTCTTTATGTGAGACCATTATTTTAATAACAAGACGTAACTCAAAAATTATTCATACAATAAGAAATATTTTAGTATATTCTCTAGAAAATAACTTAACTACCATTTTCAAAATTTTTTATAGAAATACATTTGTATTATTTTTAGTTATCAGACTTGCCATGATAGAGTTTGAGAAATTTAAATGCCCACTCATCCGGTTATTCTAACTTTTTTAAATTGATTGTAACTTGACCTCTACATAGCGCAGAAACAAAAAAAAGTGGGTTTTTTTTTTGTTTTTTAAGTCAAAATGTACCACCATTCTTTAAAATAAAAAAACAAAAATATGGGGTTCTTCCCGAATACCGAGTTTTGACATTTTCAACGTGTTCGGATACCTTTAACAGTGTATCAATGAAAGTTTCATTCTCACTACAATCATAAGTCAGAATTTGAAATTGGAAGTTCTGTTGGATTGATAGGTACTGGCTAGACGAATCGAACATCTGAACTGCTGCAGTGTGGAGATCAGACGATGCTGGCAAAAGTTGACCGCCAATGACAAGTATCGTCATCAGGAAGGCAGTAATTGATCTAGAGCCTCAGATAGAAAGGTAAATCATTTGTCAGAGGAGCTACAACACAGAACCGGTTTCTTCATTATCGACTGTTCAACGTGGGTTTTCTCACATGTATCCAGCAAGAATCTTGGCAGACAATTGAGAACGCGAAATTCTCGCTTGCTCCGGCGCCGTTAAGTATGATTACGATTTATTTTAATTCTAACTCAAAATAATTTTTATCATAGTATTACATATACACATACAACTACTTCTAATATTCATTCGAAAAACACAAAAATCTATTTAGTTTTTTTTTTTTATTTTGAATAGTCTATTATGTTATAATTTTATAAACGACTCATTAATTTTTTAGAAGAAGGGATCAAATTTTAAATTATTTAAATTAGTGAATTTAATAGAACTACTTTAATTCAAACAGTTCAAAACGACTTAAAAGTAAAAAAAAAATATTTGGTACATAAAGTTCAATATTTTTCTCTCGCTAGTAATTTTCAGAGTCTAAATTTGTCGTTAAAACTATATTTAAAATTTATATTAAGTTGATAATCTTATTTGGTCTTAACACTTAGATAACAAAACACATGATAGAATTATTTAAAACTATATTGTGAAGTAACTTCTTTGTAACTGTAATTAATTTTTTCGTAATTTTAATGCTGTACAGAAAATAAAGTACTTTGTTTCTCTGAAAGTTAAATAAATATTCATAAAAAACATGAACACCAATACATCACACTCCAACAATACTCTTAAATCAACTTTAATCTTTAAAACTTTTGCCCACTCAAAGTGCTTACACCTACTTCTACTTTTCTCAAATCACTTCTCACTCAAGTCTTTATTGAAATTTAGTCAATGATAATGTGCGAAACTTATTATGCTAATGCTGTTTAATTTACTC
Source organism: Trichonephila clavata (assembly GCA_019973975.1). Taxonomy (NCBI): domain Eukaryota; kingdom Metazoa; phylum Arthropoda; class Arachnida; order Araneae; family Nephilidae; genus Trichonephila; species Trichonephila clavata. The sequence continues at coordinate 23,772 of BMAO01000776.1, read as the reverse complement.
CATTAAAACTTTCTAACATAAAATCCCAAAGGTGTATTAAACACGAAGTAATATTAAAATGGCAAAATTTCAATTCCTTGTTATTCCCTCCAATAGATAGTCTTCCACGTTCACAAGCGTTATTAGTGCCAAGTTCTCCAAGAAAAGCAAACACTAAGAAAATTTTTAATAATAGAAGCATTGGATTGCCCCCTTTTACTATCGTAATTAATTTTTTTTTCATTAATTAATGAAAACACGTTAAACTTTTAAAAAATTCTAAAAATTATTATGTAAGTTATGTGATTAGATAATTGTTTGTGAAGAGAAAACTTTTTTTAAGAATGAACTAAAACGCTCTTCACACGTTTCTATAAGGTAAGCTAATACAATAGGCATAAAAATCAATGACTATAAACCTAAATATTAATATGATTAATAAAAAACTGACATTTTATTTTATTTGAGCAACTAAGCGTACTTGATTGATTACTTTCCATGTTTCTATATTTGAAGAAATATCACTATTGAAATGTTTATCCTGTACCCTAAAGGCTAGATTTCAATTGATTTAATTTGTGGAATTTAAACACAATAATATGTTTCAATAAATTAAAATACATATTAAAAATAATGCAAGGTTTCGTTTTAAGAAAATGTTAAAAGATCCAAAAATTATTCAATTTCTAAAAACTGGTGAGTATGATTTAAGTAGATTTCAAGTTTAATTTCATGTAGCTTTACAGATTAATTTTAAAAAATACTTTTGTTTGTAAAACATGCACTTATTTTCTTAGAAAACATTTAATAAAGTATCTAGTTCAAAATATATCAGCAGCATTATTTTTCACTACTCACAAATATACTTTTATATGTGTGAAATTCAATTAAACTAAAGTGAAAAAATAAATGCTTTTATGTTTTAATAGATCACTTTAAGCAATCTTTTTAATATTAATATTATTTAAAAGGTTCTCTAAAATAATAATTTACATTTAATGAAACATTAATTGGATTGTTTGTATGATTTTGATTAATGTATTTTACTCCCTGAAGGCTTACACTCAAAGGTTCATTAATATTAATAAATAAAGCATGCCAAAAAATATTAAGTTTCATCTTTTTTCATTATAGTTATCTCATCATGTAACAGCTGGATCTTAATATAACGAAATACCTTGTTTTTAATTAGAATTTGGCAGTAGTGACACTGTGGCAAACTAATAGGGGCAACCTTGAATATAAAAGCTTGACTAGTTGTACACAATATAAATATATATATATATTGTGTACAACTAGTCAATATATATATATATATATATATATATATATATATATATGAGCTATTTTTATCTATTGTTTTCTTGAAGTAGAAAAAAGTTAAGTTATTCATAACATCTTTGATAAAATATCGTTTGAATATTAATGAATTTGTATTCGCAAATTTTATATGCCCCAAACAACACAAAAAATATAATTAGGAATATAATATTGTAATGATCCATAAACTTTAGTAACATAATAGTGTGAATATTTAAATAAAAATATAATTAATGTGTGAAAATTGTTTTCAAAAAGTATTTAAAAAGACCTTTTAATTTCAATTCACTACATCTGGTTACCCCCGAAGCATATTAATCGATATATATTTTAATAAATTTCACGAATCGTATTATTTGTTTAAATAATATTTACATATATGTAATATGCCAAGTAATAAATTTTATTATTTTTAGTTATACAAATTAATTAAATAAACAACTAATATACGTTATTTAATATTGCTCAATTTCCTTTTATTGAACTATGTATACATATGCAAATTGCTATGACAAATTTTCATAGAATTATAGCAATTTCTCAGAGGCATGTAAATTATTTCAATAAAAGCGCTTTTGTCTTAAATAATATTAATAAAGTACAATTTAGAGCACATAAATCATTTTATTTGATGCGCCGATTGCATTATTCATACAAATAATGAAAATAAAAATGTTAGGTTGATTGGATTGCTATTTTTGCAGGTAAATTTTTTTTCTTAAGTATGTATTCAATCTGTTATCTTAAAAACCATTTCGTTTAGTATTAACTCATAATTTGCTAATTACTTAAATTAACAATACAAAGATTTATAAACGTTTAATTACTTAAACTAGCAATAACCTCATTCTTGATCTTATTCTTTGTGTATTTCTTCTTATTGTATTTTACGGTTTGAAAATTTTGAAGGGAAAGTTCTCTAAAATTTATGGTTATTTGGGCTCAAATAATTTAATGAATAATAACCTCAATCACTTTGAGGTTTCCTTAAAGAAGGCACGAAAGAATATGCACATATCAAAAGTTTTATTACATATTAAGAATATAAAATTATTTACCAAAAGCATTAATTATCGAATTATTTTTTATTGAGGACGATAACAATACACTAATTGTATTATGGTTTATATGTGAAAATTTAAATAACATAAAAATACTTATTAAAGAAAAGGGGATATGGAAGCTTTTGATCTAAAAAAAATGCGAACACATTTTGACTCCGAATATACTTTTCTTCTATTTCCCCATTTGCAGAAGTTTGACAAAGATTAAACGAAATTCGTATCGGCAGTGACAGATTTTCATGTAGAGGCGCATGTGGGGGGTAACGGAAAATTAAATTTAAAAAGACTTTTCTTCATGTATTGGTTTCTTCTCTCTCTCTTATTGATTTTCTATTTCAGTAGCTAAGCATTCTCTGATTTATAGGATATTTAATCCATATATATAATCATCATTTATTGTATTTCTTATAGATTTGCATGTATATAAAGAGAGAGAGAAAGAGTGAACAGATATATTTGAATAAATATATATATGTTTAATATGGGATGCAATAAAGTTGTCACTTCACTTATTTGTTCAGTATTTGTTTCGTAAAAAATTAAAAAATAATTATTTATTACTAAAAATTTAATTTTATGGCATGATTGTGTCTATGATTTTTACTGAATGAATAGAAATTTATGTCTTTTAACTAATCCCATTGAATTTTTAATAATCAGAAAAAAAGATTATTGCCCTGAATTATTTAAGTATTTAAAAAGAAGGGAAAATTCTTATCCATGAAGCACAAATTTTTGAAAAAAATACAGTTTCTTAAGCTTTAATGTGTGAAGTATGCATACATCCCCAAATCTTTAGAGAAAAAGTTTGTTCGATTTTAGTTTTCATTTCATATTAATCGAACAATTAAAGATAATCATTTCCCTAAAAGTACATATAGATAAATCTTTGGATAACATACTAAAAGCCAACATAATATTTCGTGAAATACTTCCCTGTTTGTAAGATAAAACTCGTCCTTTTAAGTTAGAGAAAGTATATCTAGAGAAATAAATTCCATTTTTAATGCATGTATCAGTGAGTTCGAGTACTTGTAAGTGCACCTTTGTGATAGTATACCGTTGTTAGATCGTAAAAGATATATTCAAAATTGCTTTTACTGAGCTACCATCCTCTGTTGCAGTATTTAAATTTTGAAATATTGATCTCATAAATATTGAGTTCAAGTAAAGCTTTAAATTTTGATTACTCAAGAAAGCACATAAATACACAGAGTTTTTATTTTGACAATATTAAATGTGTAGAAAGCAAACTTCCATGCTATATTTAATGTTACTTTCCTTCTTCACATATTTGATTTCACAGTACTTTTTTAAATTTCAAATAGAGATAGTTCGGAAAATTAATTCTTTTTAAGTGACATCGTACTTGGAATACTACTAGTTCATTTGCCGAAATAGATAGGTATTATTGTGCTGAATCATAACCATTCATACTACTATGAAAAAAAAAATACGCTGTGTTCTCTTTTTTTATCTTACTTGCGAATTTCGTGCAAATAAGCTGTTACATCACAGTGTTGGCCCTAAGAGGCTTGGTTAGTATAAAAACAGAAAGCTTAGCTCCTATGACAAAATGTAGGGAAAACATGATTTGATGGATTTTTAACTTACAATTATAGTAGCAACTTAAACGCTATTAAAGCAACCGCCGTTTTCGTAAAATGTTCATGAGCAGTTGTGAAAGTATATCAAGACTAGAATGTTGGGCAAAATACTTGGAAATGGTGATCGTCACCAAATAATGGATAATCGGTCAGAACAAAGTACCTCACGAATTATGTGTGATATAAACAAAATAAAAACCGTTCAGTAATCTGTGGATTTTAACCAATGATCGTCTCGGTGTCTCTCTAAAAGTTTTGTTCACTTACTATAGATCATAAGGGCTGTGGAAAACTAAGATAAGTATGAACACACGCCTTTGCGGTCTGAAGCAAATTAGATGAAATATATCCATTTAGCCAGAACTGATAGGTGGACAGGTGTAAATAGTAATGTGGCCAATGAGTCATATTTTTAGTTACCATTCATGCAAATATGAGAGAATTAGAATTAAGAGGAAAGAGAATATTAGTACATTGCTGGAAAAGTTCAAACTGATGGAAATAGGTAATGTTTTCCTGGCACGCTTTAGGTCCTTCATTTTATGCGAATGGATTTATGAACAAGAAATCATACCTAAGCATTGTTGATGACTAAATAAATCTTTCAATATTAATGCTTTTTTCTAATGAGAATGGATCCTTTCAATAGGATAATGTATAACTCGTATTAATACAAGATTGGTTTGAGGAACATGGCAGATCTTAGTTCATATACTTTCGTTTCCTCAGTTCCCTATCTCAAATATATAGAACATCACTCATATGGTTTCGGAAAAGTATTTTTGATCTAGATCCATAAAAATTAGATCTCGCACTATAGAAAATGCTGTAGCTCAAGAATGCACTCATATTTCGCAAACAATAAACAAAAATCTCGTGAAGGTCATGTTAAGAACCAGGACTTTATTACGTGTAAAAGGAGAACAAAGAGACATTGAGGGGATTTTATTATTCAAACGCCATTATGATTTTGGTGGGACAATATGCGTAGTTTTGTTAACAGTACAGAATTCCCTTGCATAATTCGAAATATATATATAATAATAAACCTCTTTATTTTTCTACACATAAAATAAGACTAAAAGGATAACATCTAAGCGCGTTTTATGAATAATCAGTTACGTGAATATTCAATTCTTAAAAGTGTATTTAAGTATTTTTAATATAATTTTTTAATATAATTATAAATCAAGTCATGCGATTAAAAAAGAAATAAGAATAATGTAAAAAACCGTTATTTTTTGGATGTCTTACTTCAGAAATTTTGAATATTACCAACACATTTCTTCTTAATTAATGTCATAAAAATGTCGATTTTTATTTCTCTAAATTTATCATCAGAAAATAAATTAGAATTCCTTTAACAAGTTTCAATACTTTATAATGTTTCATTATAAGTGAAATAAGTCTAGTTAAAAGGAAACAAAATCACAAGTAATTTTTTGAAACCAGCATCAATATTTACATAGCATAATAAAGCGTAAATAATTGTAAAATAAAATAAAAAATAAAATTCTATCGTAGCTTTACATTTTATTAATAACACATGTTTTACTTTAAACTGTTCTCTAAAATTTCAAGAATGATCATTTTCATAAATAATGATTTTATTTTTGTTTTGGTTTTTTTATTAAGATCTTAATACAGTCACTACACATACATAAATATATCTCGAAATGAATAGCGAGAAATAATCTTCCTCAAAACATCTCTGCAATAAGGAAGAAAAATTAAATTGGCACATGTTTATGTTTTTATTGGCATATGCATCCGTTTTATAAGATATATTGTATATCAAAGAAATCGTGTAAAAATATATTTTATTTTCTCGTAAGAAAGGCGAAACGATATTATAATGTTTATAAAGAAATTATTATTCATCATAAATTATTAATTTATGATAATTAATTTATTATTTATCATAAATTAAGGAAATTTCAGAATCTCATAAAAATCGAACTTTAGAGTAAATATTTCATCTGTAGAATAAACACAAATATATAGAATAATATTCAAATTATAGAAAGCCGTTATATGATGCCAATAGTACTTTACAATGGTGAGAGTGTAAGAGAGTGGCATTTAAGGAATGGTGGCACAGAAATAAAATTGTTCACAAACCTTCTATAAGCTGCTGAGGGTCATAACCGAATAACGTTGTCACAGATGAATCATGACGCCTGAAATGTGAGTGTTCTCAAATGGAAGTATCTGGGGAACTTAGAATTGCCCAAAATGTCATCTTTGGCAATGGTTCCAAGATGATGGAAATGTCACCCAAATGTCAAAACACCAAACGAAGACTGGTATTTGGCAGTAACTGCCAAAAGAAGCAGGCGGCATTGAACCTATGTCATCAGTTATCTGCGGCCACGAGTACGAAAGTTTCAATTATAACCGAATACAGATGTTTCGTAACATATTGGTTTATACGCCATCAGGCCTTTTACATGTTTTTCCATAAAATCAGCTCACTGTCACCAGTGGTTAGCCAAGATCAGAGAAAATACAATGTGAGCATCGGCACAGTGGGCTTGTGTGATATTTATCTCGAATCCATGCTTAGCTTGCAGTCTGATTCACGCCGGACTTCCACATGGACAACATCAGGTACCCGTTATTACCAAGACAACATCACTGAACGGAGCAGTTACGGTAGTGAGGATTGCGCTTTGGGGGGGGGGGTGAATTATACGGGACTTCAGAATAGATCCGCATCTTCAGATCGGAACCATGATAGACCAAATTTAGCGGGCAACATCATGTACGTTTGTTTAGAGGTACTATAAGCTCAAAATTTGTATTTATGGATGACAAGGATTATCCTCACAAAGTAAACACCGTAAGCGAATGCATTCCATCGGAGGATATCACCCGTATAGCACGACCAGCATTCTCATCTGACTTGAATCCGATACAGCAAGTGTGGAACATACTTGGCTAACAAAATTCAGCTCGTTAACCACCTCATAGATGTGTACCGTAACTTCGGAGTGCATGGCGTGTGCATAGTGGAATAATCTTCCGCACGATCAGAGCTCGATAATTTGATACTCAGCATTCCTAGGAATTATATGGATTGCATTTCATCCTATAGAAACATGCAATGTATTGGCCATCACACCAATCATATAATATTTAGTTTTTGTGAAGGAAATATTTTTATACAATTACTCCAGGGAGTAAAAATTGTAGATTTTAGAAATGGTGTCATATAAGGGCCCCTCTTTGTTGGTTTTTTAATTTTTTTTATTTAATAAATGGGCTTTATGAATAAGTCAAGCTTCTTTTTTGTTTCTGAGACTTTATTTGCTGGAATTAGCATTATCCTTAATTTATGGACATGCATGTATATCAAAACTAAACCTCTCATGGAGTGAAATATTTCGATATTGATAAGTGATGTATTTTTATCAGCTTAGAAACACTAAGTTTATTATTATTTACAATGTCTTAAATGATTTCACAATTACATTCTTTAGAATAAGAATTAAATATCTTCAGTTAAAAGTTAAGAAAAAGAACAAGAAAAACGAATAGTAAACTATACTAAAAACGAAAATAATCTGATCAAACGTTGAACATAACAATGAACATTTTACAAATCATCTGATTTCTATTACATTATACTTAAAATAGAGAAAAAAAAAAACCCGAACACTTATTTTTAAACAGTAGAGATAATACTAGCTTTCTAGTACAAATAAATGTTTTATTTATGATAATTGTCCTAAATAAAATGATTAAAGTCAAAGCAATCTTCTCTCCGATATAGGTTGAAAAAATTACAAAATTTAATACTTTATTTTAAAGACTTGAATCCCTGCTTTTCATTTACCAGTGAAAGATACCCAATTTATCTACCAGTTGAGGTTACTGAAGCGAAAAATAACTTTCTAGCAACAGATATTTTTTTAAAGTACGTCATGTCTGTGTTTTTAACTGACGGTTGTCATTTCTAAGTTTCAGTAGTTTCTCTTACATTATTTATTTGAACCTAGAGCTAAAAATGTAGAATGCTTAGGCCATATTTTTTTAATGTGACACATTTTAAGATATAAATGCATTAAATAAACCTCTTAAATAACATTCATATTAGTTACACTCATTAGGCAATGTAAATATATGCCATTTCAAAAGTTGATGACTAAGTATGAATTCTCATAATACTGTTTCAAAAACTATTTACGTGTAGTGATTATACAACGCATATTAAAGGATAGACATACATATCTTTAAAGAAGCATTCTTCAAATAATTTTTTCAATGAATGCAAAAGTCCTTTTAGACAGAAAGATTCATTTAATATTTAAATTTTTGTACTTTTTGATTCATAGGTATGTTTAAGCAATTTGATGCTCATTTAGTACTACACTTCAAAGAAAAATTTATCATATTTATGTTATTCCTATGCATCTCTGATTTTAATGTGATTATAAAAAAAGATAAATATTTCATCTTAATTGGCATTACTGCTTCCGAAAAATTGATAAGGCCTGGAAAAATAAGAAATTAAATTTGATAAACTAAGATATTAATTAAATCTTGGCAATTTTTAAAAGTATAGGAGTTATGTGAATACTTTATTAATATAGTATTGATATTTTTATTCAGTAATAAATATTTCGGTTTCTTAAAAATAAAAATAAAAATTTTCTACTTTATATAAAAAAAATTCTAGAGCTCTTTTTATTTGCATCTAGCATATCAATAAACTGTATGTATAGATAAATGCATGGCTTCTGAGATAAAATGTACATATTTTTCAAAAAAAATTAATTTTGTTTTAAGCTATTAAAAGTTGCAAAAAGTATCTGAGTATTACATTTGTATTAATGCTTCACCTATTTATATCTTAAACTATAAATTAAACTTTAGCTATAATTGATTTCATCGCACATCAGTGTGATCTATAATGCCTAGAATAACAAAACTTTGAATGAATAATGTAGAATTTTTCGCTAAATTACGTACTTTACTGTCTCATAAATGCAACACAATTATTCAGTTTTAGAAAAATCTGCAATTATATTTCAATGTTTTCTTTGAAAATGCATATATATATATATATATGCATATATACATATAATTGATGTTACCTCAGATACAGTCTGTAATATTATAAGACTACAGAAAAATTCGCTTTACTACAGTTCATTTTGAATTTCCCCCTAAAATTTATTTTTTAAGCAGAAAAAGTGATGTTTTGAGTATAAAAATTATAGTTATCCACACAGAGAATATACTATTCAGTACCAAGAAAAGTGTAAAAAATGAGCACTCGACTTATTAGATGAACAAAATAAAAAGGTGAAGTGATTGAAATAATAACCCGATTTGGTTTGCAGCCCATGATCCGTATTTTATATGACTAGCGTAGCTGAGGCAGCAACTGAGACGTGCCTTGGCACTGAAATAAAGAGGTATTTGATGTATTCTTCTTATTGCTGCTTCCACACGTTACTAAAGTTCATGTGGTGTAGATGCAGCTGATGTATTATCGGTCAATATTTGTCAATCATCGACCACATACGTTCGAGGGATGACAGATCGGAATAACTTATGGACTGGTAAGAACTATGACTTAGAAGCAAACACCAAGGTAACTTTTCAAATAAACATTCATTCAAACAAATCACAAGTTATCAAATAAGCTTTTTCATGCAAAATTATTTACGAAAACGTATAGCTTTTCATTAGAAAAAAGAACATCATTTTTGCCATTGCTCTTGTCAACCAACATCGAAGTTTGTGAACGGTGTCGTTTTCCGTAAGAATATATTCCATAATAGAGTGATTCATGAATAAAAATGTAGAATCACGGCCCATGGTTCAAAATTACGAGGTACCTAATTGAAATTTAACTTTACCCTCTGATAATAATTAATATAAGGAATAGAAAACAACTAAGTTGGAATTGGATAAAAATTAAGTCACCATCAAAATTACTAAAGCTCTTAATAGAAAGTCGGGACGTTGTACGAGCAGAAGTATATAATCTGAAATACATAAAATGAAAAAAAAAAGAATTATGCTATCACCACTCCTTCCTCTTTCTTATATTTACAGTAGTAAAAACCAGTTTAAAAAAAATTGTGTTTCTTTAAGAATTCATGATAATCAAAATGGGATTATCATAAAATGAAAAAAGTAATAATTTTATTTATTGAACTGATTAAAATTTACCTACAAATATATAGGGAAGATAAATATATTTAAAATAACTATTAGTATAATATAACACTCATATAGTCAATTTTGTCGTTCATTTTATGAATTAATTTTAATTTTAAGTCATCAGCATTCTGTTCTGCATCAGACACTGTTTCCTTTTCCTTTGAATAACTTCATAATTCCAGAACTGCATAATTATAAACCTCTCTAATATTGGAAATACCGCTTTCTTAGCTGCACTAATTGATTCTAATCAATCTGAATTTAAAATTTAAATTTCGAACAGCATTGTAATTTCTTGATAGCATAATTGATGTCAACACTTACTTTTTTCAGTTGCACTTTACTTCCGTTCAGTGCATGGAATTTCTTGTACGATATTACGCAGGATATTCCTCACCCTTTTCATCTTTTGGAGGCAAGACTTTTACTATTCTTGCATTAAATGCAGTAAAATTCAGGATAAAACAAGTATCAAATTTATAGGCCTATATAGTACAGAATTAGCATTGAGACACATTTTAAGTTCTTCAGAATCAGTCTCGGTATCGACCGTTCCACAAAATTTTGGACCTCTTTTTTCCATAGGTGTTGCTAAAACTGAAAATGTGGGGTATATTTTTATCTATACCATTTGGCTATCCCAAAATTTTACGAATATTAGTTATATTTTGTGGAAAAACCTAAAAAGTGCTTAATTGCATTTAGTGATCTTTCTCCTGATCTACATATATCCAAGATATATTTAACTTGCGATTGAACAAATCTACTCTTGTTTTTCTCAAAACGATGAAGAATTCATATAATTAAGATCTAAATCAATTTTAGAGAGTAGATTGCAGCATTATCAAGATAAGAAAACATTTAATTTTTTACAACCTCTTAAAAGTTCAGACATCATTTCTTGAAATAAAATGGCGCGTTTTTTATTCAAAAAGTCATTCTAAGAGACCGAAAGGATCTAGAATCTACTACGAGTGTTGCACATACTGAAGTTTCTGGATGAAGTATCTGTCAACAAACCTTAGACAGATCTGGCACATTAATGTTTTCGTTGCAGATCCTTATTTAATATTTTGATCATTATTAAATATGGGGAAATGTTGGATCTTAGAAATACATTCAAATTTGACTGAACTTTGCCATTTTGAATATTTTGTTTTAAAAGAAGCCGGAAAAATACAATTTCACTTCTTACTATGTATAAAAAATGAACAACTTTTAATTCATATTTTAATAATCCTTGAAGGCGGGATTATTATGCTAAATGCAGGCACATTGTAATTTTACTTTTTTAAAGTCTCATCGAGCTGCATGCCTTTACCTTTACATGTAACATGTTTTCCCAAAGGGATTCTTTTTCAAAAGACACCAAAAAATATCCCTTTATACATCCATTTAAGAATCAGCAAAGCCATTCAATCATTTCAAGTATATATCTTAAGCAAAGTTTTATTACAAGTATACATTGTTTCAAGATTTGCGACATTAACTATTCTTTATTATTTTAATGAATCCATTTATCCTATGCAGAAACCATATTTATCAAAAAATGACCCATATATGCATCAAAAATTAAGTAATAGTTAACTTGTAGGATTATTACAGAGATAACTAAAAAAATTCTCGTTTAAACATTTTAATTCATCTTTTCTAAGGTATTCTGATGCGCTTAATTTTAATTAGTTTTTAAGCCTTTAATACTCTATGAGCTTCAGATTTTTTTTTCTTCCACTAAGTGTTGCTTTTTTTTTAAAAAAAAGAAACAACGCTTTTTTGTTTAAGGTTTTTAATGATAAAATAATTCAGGAAGGATCTTAATTATTTTTTTCCCGTGTGACATGCATCACGTTAGGTAATCAACTCGAATAATTGGTTTATTTACTGTTTTTGGCCCATTTCATTTCAAAATTAGACACAGATATGCAAAATTAATACATTGAACATGCTTATTATTGCAAATCGAAATAGGTATAAATAAAATTGACTAAATTTAGGTTGAAATCAATTTTATGTCGATATTTGCATGATTTTAATAAGATGTTACCGTCAATGTGTATAATTCCTTTACTTCATAGAATAACTACGTATTTCATGAAATAAATAGACACGTCAAATAAAAAGTGTACAATAAATCAACAATATCATACTTTACTTAATTAATTATGTTAAATAGCTAATTATAGACCCTTAAAGTGAAAAATAAACATATTTTATAAATTAATTAAAGATAAATAGTCAAAATCTCTTGAAAAGTACGTTTTTTCCTTATTGCGGATAATTAATTAATAAATAATAAGGAAAAGCACATGATATAATTCGTTATTGCTCATATTGCTAACACTAGTTAAACAGAAAGGGAAAAAATGTATAAGTTGCACAGACATAATTATATTTAAATGTTATATTATGTTTAAATGTGTACAACATTCTGTCAAGAAAATTGTTGCTTTATAAAAAACATTGCATAAACTTTTTTAAACAAAAACGTAAGATAATATTAATTTAAATTTTATGAAATAACTTTATTCTACTTATAATTATTTATTAGAGCAAGGATTGCTGCGATGACACTTCGAACTGCATTGCTTATTATATTTGAAACAAATGTACATTTTACTATTACACATTTTTTTTTTCATGATCATTTTTTAAATCTTTGTCCAGTGAGGTGTGGCAACAGATCGAAGCTTTATGTCGAAATTCAGAAATTCTTCGATGTATATTAATTATTGCTCACATGTACTGAACTATGATCTAAAGCACAATTGTTTAATTGGGCCATCTCTTGCTCTTAATCGGAAATCCTTCCTCAGTATATACCATAACGACAGCTAAAACGGATCTAGCCTCTCCTCTTCGTCTATGGATTTCAGGTTTATTTTATTTAGAAACAAGTTGCAGAATTTCTGTTCAATTTTATCTTCCCTGTATCAAACTTCTAATCATGAAACATGGGTTGGTTGTTCGCACTTACAGCAAAATAAGCTGTCTTCGTAATTTTTTGAACACATAACACATAATTTTACAGTGTTATTCCGGAGTGTTAAAATATCTATTCTCATCAAACTATTTAATAATTATAAATTCTCATTAATGCTATAAAATCATATGATTTGAAGAATATTTCTATAAATAATATTTATGACGAGAATATTGAAAGAGAAGTAACATTTTTAAAGGAAGTATCGATAAGAGATTAAACGTGATTTAGCTTTTAAAACAGAAAGAAAGAAGTATTACCGAAGGCAATTCTCAATATTTTCAGAGATAAAAGGCTTTAAAATACACATCGTCGGGAGAAAAAAAAAGCATCGTTTTGCTAACGAGGATTTACTTTCGCTTCCATCAATGATCTTCCATTCTTAGTTTTTTCCTTCTAAATATAGACCTTTTTTCATGAAGAACAAAAGACAATTTATTTTCCTTCATGGAGAGCAAAATCCGTGTCAATATTGATTGAAAGTAGGCTCCCAAAATCTGTGGTTTAGCTATGTCAAAGACCATTTCCGGAATAGAGGGAGGGGGGTTCTTTTCATATATATTACAATGTTTTTATCCATTTTTAAGAAACTTGTTCCTTTCAAATTGTCAAAACAACAAGAGGAAAAAGAAAATTAATGTAACCATTTTTTTCAATCGCTTTGGTTCTTTCATATTTCGTTTAAAAATATGAAATTTAAAAATGTAATTTTTTTAAAAATTTTGTAGGAAATATTTTTTTACCATTTCATTCACCACAGAAATAGATTAATCTATTTTTTCTCCGATAATAATTTAATAAATTTAAAAAAAATTATTTTATCATCAAATTTTCAATAGTGATCTTGATTTGATTCAGAAAACCGAATCTCTCTCTAGATAAGCTCAAATACTCTTAATACTACAACACATGTAAGTGCGTCCCATACAGTTTACAAAGGAATGAAGTAATATCATCATAATATTCTAACTCGAAATTTCTATGCTTGACTTCAAGATTTAGCATAATTTTTAACTTTTGCGTCTTTTAGTGTTAACAATTTCAAAGAAAATTTGTCTGCTGCTTCATTAGGATAATATAAAGTAAAGATAGAAGAAAAGAAATTGAAAAAATCTCTTTTGAAAGAAAATTTCTTTTGATATAACATTTCTCATCAGCAAATATTTGATGGCACAAATCAGGAAAAAGATAGAAGCAAATTTTTAAGGTCTTTTTAAATCTACATCCTTAACCTTTTTTTACCCAGCTTTCTTTAGTTGATTTGCATTCATATCATATTGTCAATTCATTCAGCTATTTACCCATTGAGAGAAAAAATAATGAAAATATATGTTATTGAAGATAGCAAAAATTTTATTTAATGCTTTTTTATGCAGTTCTATTTAGATTCAAGCACCTAATGTTTAGTGTTTGAAAATTGTCTTCTGATTCCATTAATAGATTTTCGAAATAGATATTCACGGTTCATGAACATATGCATAAAAAGTCCATTTATTTCATTCTAACTAAATAATAGCAAAAGAAGATGAGGTTGTTTCCGATTTATTTGTTTGTGCTTCATTATCGAAGCAAATAATATGTGTTTTTTGCTTAGATGCAAAGGATATGGCAATGAGTTTGTTGATTTAGTGGATTCAGTTTTATGCAAAATTGGTACAAAATACATACTGTTTTCCAGCTGAGAGGTCAAATTTCTGCTAGGAAGTTAAGTAAAAATTCAATCGTATTGTCTTGAATGAGAAAGATTTGTTTATTTGTGCTTCGCCATTGAGGCAAATAATATTTTTTTTAGTTAAATGCAGACAACATACTTGTTGCACGTTTATAAATTCTCACACACGTAAACAATGTGTCATTAATTTGTTGATTCATGGAACTATCTTTTATATGAAAGTAAGAAAAAAAATGCGTACTGTTTTAGAGCTAAGAGCACAAATTTCCCCAGAAAAGTAAACTAAAATTGGAACTGAATTATCTTGTTTGCAAAGTTAATAAAATGACAGTTTCATATACCAAAGTAGAATGTCAAGTAGATGGGAAATATGTATCTAACAAAATTTTCCTAAGGAATCAATGGGAAATTTACCGACTTTCTCCTACGAATATATGTATGAAATACATTAATAAGTAATTAATTAAGACAAACAAGAGATTTGTCAGCAAAAGAATTCAAAATATCAAGTTAGTTAGGGAATATGATTATATCTTATTGCTTTACAAGGATCATTGAGAAATCTCAAAGTAGGAATGAGAAATTTGAGCAATTATGATGACAGAATCTGCCTATCCTGCAACATAATGATTTTGAGCTTAACAGCATTCATTGGTCACCTAATTTTCTACCCAATGCTTAAATATATACGAGTACATTTCTGTATTATGCTACTTTTTCTAACAGTCTTTGCCGATATTTCTTATGATTCTGTTTATTCCAAGTAAATGTTAGTCTTCAATTTAGATTACTTTCAACCTGAATTTGTTGTACTTTTTAATTTATATATTGCTTCCTCTTTTCAGCAATTTGAGACATATTTCCCTCTATTAACACCTGTAAATTTGAGATTACTTATAATATTTTGTACAAAAAATGTTTTGCAGTTTTAAGATAGAAGTAGTAGTCTGAGTCTTAAAACCCACATTAGTGTGTAGCACTGTGATACTGTATATTCTAGTAATGATATTTTATTATTTATTATTTAAAATGTCATCTATTTACTGTCATAAATTATATATTATTTTAGTTCCGTGTTAAATCTGATATATTTTATAAAAATAACCTGAAATTTTTTTAAGAAATGCGAATTTTACTGTTGTTATTGATTTAAGTAATTCATATAGTTAGATATATTGGGATTTTTAAAATAATTTGTATACATAATCAATTTAATATTATTATGTATTTGAGGGTACCTGTAAGCTTTAAATGATTTACAAAAAGAGTGCGTTATTAGAATTGAAACACACCGACATTAATTCATTACGACAATTCAAAACATAAAAAATTTGGGGGGATGCTTGGTTATGCATCAGCATCAAGGAAGAAATGAAATATTCACGTGTCACAAAGCTCTTGGTCGGTACTGGTTGGAATTCTCTAAGTGAAGCACAACATGATTTACTAAAATTAAATGAAACCTTAATGGGATATCGTAGTCGACTGATACTGATAAGTATGAGCTAAGGGGTAAAGGAGAAATGTGTGGTCGGAATACGAGCAGAGACAGGACAAAATTTATTTTGCAGGACGATAATCCTCAACCAGATGGGCAGCTCTTTTCAAAACCTAATTAGAAACACTAACTCTTTATCCATCCACCGTATTCCCCAACCATTGTTCCTTCAATCTATTATTTGTTTCGATCGATTGCGCATGATCAGCCTGAGCAAAAATGAGACTGAGCTAAAGTGTCCTGGAAGACCGTTCTTTCTTGGAATGCGAAATTTATATGCTTCCAAAAGGATGAAAAAAGATAGTGGCTATCGAAATACAATATTTTAAATACAATTATTTATTTATTTATTTATTTTTGCTTAAAAGAGCCTCAATTTTCACAAAAAAAATTCTTTCAAACTTACTTTTATATCTAATACATCGAATTACATGTAGAACGAGGTCTGAATGCTTAAGCTATATTTAAAAGGCGCCACTTAGTTGTTACTATAAATATTGTTTTTACAAACACATCCCGTGGAACATTAGATTAAAATATTTTACTTGAATTAGAAATAAGATTGCAAAAAATGCTCTCTCTCTTTACGTGTTTAAAAATTATTTTAGGCTTAAAATTGTCTAGTTAAAAAAATTCTCCTGAGTGTATAATTAAATATTTTATGTTTAAAGTATTTAAGCAATTAATAGAAATATACAGGAACAAGAACAATTAAATTTTATGATGTTGAGTAAAAGACTACTTTCATCCTTTAATTTAGATGACAACTTTATACACCATTCATGTGTGTGAGGCTTGTACAGAGATTCTTTATTACTCTAACAAACATTTCTTGAAGTAGTTAATAGTTCCAGAGATTTATTTAACGGAGAATTGTAGGTTAATCATTTGTGTTAAGGGAAGTGAATAATTTGCAAAGGTATTTTAGTTATTAATACGCAATTGTACCTTTTAATAGACTCTTCAATTTACTTTGGCGTTTTTATTCTTCAATAATACTTATACGACTCTTCTCCGCTATACACAGTCTTTTTACGTCTCATTCTGATTGCGTTTCATAAATCCAAGATACACATACAAGCAATTTCCAGTTTCCTTACGGCCTTTGTGAATTACCAAATCTCACCGAAATGGCACAGCACATTAAAATTGCTTTCTAGGAGTTAATTTGAATCCTCTAAGTACAGATAACTACTTGGCAGTAGCTTTTACAATCAAAATACGTAGTAATTCGCCTCCAATTGATTTTTTAAAGTGCTACGGTTATTACATTCATTAGAAAATAATTCAGACAACACGATTTTCCAAATGCTTACATTTAGTGATATTGAATAGAGGAAGGGCATTTTAACACGATATTGTTGAATTCATGCAAACCCTCTGGAATGAATACAGATGTAACAAATGGGATCGTATCAAGTAATTATTGATGAAATGCGTTAAAATAAAGTTAAATTATCTTATTTCGGATCTAAGTAAATTATTTTAAGTTGGTTTTTAACTTGTTTGAATTTTTGAAGAATGTATTGTTATACACAACATATGTAAAATACAAGTATCTTAATGCATTTTCAGGCACATACGCTTAAGTTTGCCATTATTTTTATTGATACATAAAATATTTTATTATTATTAACTTTATTTTTTATTTAGCCATATAATTTTAGATCATTTTATTGAAACATTGTCGAATCTTGTTCTCATTTGGACAAATCTCTTTTTTAATTAGGATGTATTTCTTGAAAAACAAGAAAAATAAAGACGTTTCTGCTTCGTAAATTTTAAACTCTTTGCCAATTAGGAACTAATCAATGGATTTGTAAATATCAAGAGAGAAAAATACCAAAAAAGTAAAAAATAAAATAAAATGATTTCTAATTGAAGGAAACAGGATACATAGTTCGTTGTTCGGTTTTGCCTAATATATTTTCATAATACATAAGAAAATATCTTTCGAGAATAAAATGCTATTTCTATTAAATTATTCTTCACTCAAAAAGATTAAATACCCGTATAAGTTATAAAGAATTTACATCCCTTCTTCCCTGTGACACGGCTAGAGGTGTGAGAGGAACTAAATGATCAGACGACATGATGAACTTCAACTATCTTATTTATCACTATATTCAACTCAGACACAAACAGCACTTAAACAAGATAAATTTAATCAGTAATAGAATGGGAGTGAGACGAGATTGCTTTGAGGAGAATATATTCAATCATGCAGCTCTACTTTTAATATAACTTTATACAGAGCTTAACGTATTCAATGACCTCTCTATTAGTTTAACTTTCTAAACATCAACTTGATTTAAGATCACAGTACCTGAACTCTTGTAGTCTTCTATTTCTTACACGTTGACCTTAACACCTCTCCAATAGTTTAACTAATCACTTTCATAATATTTCAACTTCTGGCTTCCTACACTGTTTACGTATACGTTTCACTACCAATTTACTTCACTTCCAATCTATTCACAACTCACTAACTCCCAAACTCGTGAATAAGGAATATATATATGAAACTTAATTTGCATATCACGCTTTCTGCCCTTCGGAGAAGGTTGGTTGAAAAATGCTGGCCGAAAAGAATTCCCCAGAGGTTAATTGAAGGACGCGTATAGATCCGTCACAAAGTGACTTGAGGAAATTCAGAGTAAGTATAGGAAGGTATCTTTTTAAATTCCTCACAAATCTTACTTTAGGAATTATTAGTTTTCACATAAAAATCGGTGGAAAATCGGGGGGGGGATATAAATTTTTATTATCATGTATTGATTTGGAGATAAACATCGTTTAGATATAGATATCTTCTTCTAATTCATTTTATAAATGAATATCTATTCCTTTAGTTTAAATGAAAAATTATTCGAATATTCATATGGAAATATATTTTAAAAGGAAAAAATAAAAACTGAGTGTAATATGGAATAGAAGTGTTATTCATTAAGTAATTCTAATTAAATTAACAAAAAATCATTTTAAAATAAATTTATTAAATATAAATTAAATAAATTATTAAATAAATTAAATATGAGTACATAATAAATAAAGTTAGTTAATTAATTGCAAATGAATTAACTATAAAATTATATAAATATTTATTTTAAAGAAAGGTAATGATAAAGTTAAGCATAATATCGAATGAAAGCACTGTTTATCAAGAGTTTTTCAATAGCATAAAACAAACATCTGTTTTCTTAAAGAAACAAGTATGATTATATGTAAGAACTACAAACATACATCCAAGTATCCTTTATATTGCTAAAAATTTCCTCTCTGCATTGGTAAAAATCTGTACTGAGATTTATATAGTGATAAAAAAAGCATAATCGAAATGAAATATATCTTTCTAATTAAAAGGAAATTAAATAAACGTAGATATAAGATGATTGTAACGAAAAAGATAAGCGCATTACCGTCATGGTGAAAAATAACGAGTAATCTAATTTTCCCCTTTAATTCTTTCAATAATAGACTAAACCTTGAGATAAAAATAACACTAGAATATAATAGAATTATGCACGAAACAATGAACTGTTAACTACTTCTTCTCCTGGCAAATTGTTCATAATTCAATTAACATGATTAAAGCTATATGCAGAACAAAACTAAAGTAATTTTCGCGCATATTCTTCAAACCAGAAAATTAACTGAATTAAAAAAATATGTATATTAAAAAATAAGAAATAAAATAGTAATTTTTAAACTTTTATTCTGCAAATTTATGCCAGATCTGTTTATTTCCTATGGTTTTGTATAGTTCATTTAGTAATAAGAAATTATTCATATTGTTACTAAAAAAAAGACAAGAAATATAGCATTATAATCTAAAGCAATACGAAAATAATAAGAAAAGGAATTAGCTTGCATGTTGGAACGAAGGATTTTAAAGCCAATCATTTACCTGGTGAGATAGGGAGAGAAAGTTTTTATCTTAATACAAAATTGATTATTGAGAAATAATAAGTGTAAAAATGTGATTTTTTCATCAAGATCCTGTAAAAGTCAAAACTCTAAAATTAAATGTATTTTACACAGACAAAACTTCAAAACACAGTACGAGCATCCATGCAGTGCAAAAAGGCCAAGTCTCGTTAAAAAAACACATTCTCATAAAGTGAAATATTTACATAAAACTAACTGTAAATGGAACATTTTTGATAAAAATTCCTTACATTAATTCAAGTTCAGTGAAATTCCGTTAAAGATTTCGAATAATAAATTATCTTGAATATTACACATACGCATATATAAATATACACTGGTGTCCAAAAGTTATGCATAAATCAGAAAATGCGAAAAACATGAAGTAAATATTCGTAAAATTATTCCAAATTTCTTGCGGATATTAATTGGGTAAAGAAGAAACATTGAGTTTATGCAAAACTTTTCAGTCGACTACGTCCTGCGCGAAACACCGGCGCATGTCGGAACGCGGAGAAACCGATTCACGCAGCATAGGCAGTTCAGACAAGTTTCAAGCAACTGCTGTGCGAAGGAACGTTGTTAACCATCAAACAAGGTGAATGATGGCACAAAGACGCCAATTGGACATGTTTACGAAAGGAAGAATCGTCGGAATACTGAAATCCTCACGATCACAAACCGAAGTGTCTCGAATTCTGAATGTGGACCAGTCTGTGATCTCAAGACTGTGGCAGAGGTTTCAAAGAACGGGAGATGTTACCCGATAACCAGTATCAGGTCGACCAAGAGTCACAACCCCTCGCCAAGACCGAGTTCTGATAATAAGTGATCGACGTCAGAGGGGCAGTACTGCCAGAGCACTGAGTTCGGCGCTCACAATCGCCAGAGGAATACGAATTTCGAGACAAACTGTTTACTGGAGACTCAATCATGCTGGCCTGTATGCTAGAAGACCAGCAGTTTGCATTCCCCTCAAGTCTACGCAAAAACGCGCTCGTTTGAACTGGAGTTTGAAATATCAGCATTGGAGTGTGAGAGAGTGGGCCAATGTGATGTTCAGTGACGAGTCCCGGTTTAGTCTGAGTAGTGATTCTCGGCGGGTAACGATATGGAGAGAACGTGAAACACATTTTGAACCAAGAAACATAACAGAAAGACATCATTTTCCATCAAGGGGAGTAATGGTATGGGCAGGTATCATTATGGACGGCAGCACAGACCTCCATTTCTTTGACACGGGGTCTGTGATTGCTCAAAGATACAGAGACGAAGTTCTTGAGCCTTATGTTCGCTTGTTTCGAGGTGTTGTCGTCCTGACTCATATTCATGGATGATAATGCACCATGTCATCCAGTGGTGCTGATTGATGACTTCCTTGAAACGGAAAACATCCAGCGCATGTAGTGGCCTGCGAACTCCCCTGACTTAAATCCTATAAAGCATGTATGGGATATACTCGGGAGACAAATTGCAGCCCTTTCACACCCATAAAGCTCCGTTACAGAACTGAAGAGAGCTCTCCCAGAAGCTTGGATCTGTTATTTCAAACTTCTACTTTGGATAATAAAATTAATTATTATCATTCTTGTGATTTACTTTCTTATTTTATAACCATTTTACTCTCGCATATCATGTTTCCTGCCATTCTGATTTACAGTTTTTACAGTTCCTTCTTTATTTACATAATTATCAATTATGCTTAACTTTTGGACACCAGTGTATATATATATATATACAAATAAAATAAACACACAAAGAAAATGAATAAAGTAAATGAATAAATAAAATTAAACTTAATATTAGAAAAACATTCATAGACAAGGTTTTGAATCCAAGGCTGAATTCAAAAATCTTTATAAGCAAACATGCTCGTAATACATAAATATCTTAACAAACTCATGATTAAAGAGATTCGTACATAGATAGGTGAAAAATGCACACATAATGCGTGCCACATAAATGCATGAAGTATATATGGAAGAAATTTATAAAATATATTAAAGAAAATAAGAAATAACAAGAAATAACTTAATAAAAACATGAAGATCGAATCTAAACAAGATATAAAAATGAAATACAAATAAGTACCGAGCGAGTCAAAAAGCAATTTCGGACTTAGGACCGAATAAGTGGGGTTAAACTAATTTGAAGGAGCCAACCTCCCCCCTTTGCAACTCGGTAGGAAAAACCAAAATAAAATAAATAGAAATTTAAAATATAAAAAATTCAAAGTATAAGAAATCCAAATTATAAAAAAATTCCCAGAAAATATGAAAAACCAACCGATTACTATTCAGCAAAAAATTCTCCTAAAATATTTAAGCAGAAAATACTAACAGAATTACCTATTAAAAGAATTCTTCAAAAAAGATTTTTCAAAAGTTCTGCACATAGAGCTTTTTTCAAGAAGTCCAACAGTCTTGAAACCAATGGAAAGCTATTATTCACTGTGATAAAAATCCATAATACACCTAACCGCATCCTTTAAACTAGCTTGTAAGGATAGACGCCAAGAGAGATTACACTCAAATTTGTTCGGCTATAACTTGGTTGGTTATCAAAAATGTAAAAATTTGGTTGGTTGTCAAAAATGTAGAAATTTGGTTGGTTGTCAAAAATGTAAAAATTTGGTTGGTTGTCAAAAATGTAGAAATTTTTCAATGTATAAGATTTTTAAGAAGAGTGTGGAAAAATATAAACTGTGTGAAGAGTGTTAAAACCGAATCTTCACAGCAAAACCACTAATATGCTGACTTTGAGATCCTACTGTTGTGTAGTGGCCTTGTAATCAGAAGCAGCAAGACGATCAATGTATTTGCGACGAATTTAAGTTCTTAAGAAGTTAAGAGGATAGTCATGATATATAAGCAGCATTGGAAGAATTGCTTGATATTATTAAATTTGTCTACTTTGTTGATAGTTAAGTTATCATTCCTAAGTAAAAATTTCAAAACAATATTTCTGTAAATTGATAGATGAAAATTACTGTTCCATACAGGAATTTTAATTGCATGGAAACTAAAAAAATATCTTTTGTCAAAAATGTTACAGACTACTCTATTGTCAATAAGATGCAATTCTAAATCTAGTAATTCAACCATATTAGAGTTAAAGTTAGTTTTAAGAAGGTTGAGATTGTCAAAATAGAACATAATATTTGGTTTGAATTCACTATTTTTACCAAAAATTATTATATCATCTATATAACGATAAAGTAAGAAAGATTCATTAAAAATATGATCAATTTTAAAAAAAATTTAAATACTGGTTAGCTTAACAATTACTAACAGGGCCATCCTGAGGTAGTCCTCTGATTTGTTTATAAAGATTCTGATTAAATGCAATGAAATTTTCTTATTTTACAAGATTAACAAAAATATTAAATTTTTCCTTTTTCATTGAATTATGTAATTCATATTTATCATAAATTAAATGTAGAACCCTAATCATATCATCTATATCAATAGAATTAAAAAGGTCCTCGAAGTTAAAGCCATGCATGGAAAAAATTATCATATCGTTCGTGACTCTGGCAATCTCTAAGC
>BMAO01000775.1:0-16158 GCA_019973975.1 Trichonephila clavata | reverse complement strand
CTGGACTTAGTGATGAAAACTATTCGTTTGGGGCTATTAAATTTAGACTTCAAATGTGGCAAGCATGTTATTTTATTGAGTAGAGATCCACTAAAAAAAGGATTACGAGAGAGTAAAGGTAATTCAACTTCAATTTAAGAAATTATTACTTGCAAGTTCTGTCCTTTTTAAATCAAGAATTATACGAATATTATTCAATACAATCGAATTCTTAATGCTAAGATATCAATAATTATATATGTATATAAAAAAGTATATACATTTGACTCCCGCTAAACCTTCGATAATACGAATCTCTCGCTAATTCCAAGTATGTGCTCAGCCCCTAGAAAAACTCTTGATATTGCGAACTAAACAATACGTTTTGGTACACTCAATATTTCGAAGTAAAATCAATGGCTGGCCGGAATAGAATACGCTGTAATTGGAAGTGGTCTTATAAAACTTTGGCCATTTAAAACACTCACTATCGTGTAGAGTCCAGTAGCAAACAGGTTGGACCTTACGTATTTTGTGTTGTATTGTTTCTGCTTGTCTCTCCTGTAACGTAGTCCTTTGATGAACCTTGACACAAGCTAAAGTGTCACTAAGCAAACTACGCCACTTTTTGTTTGAAAATCATGTTGATGCGGACATTTTCAAGCTTCATTTATTCTAGAAAAATCTATTGACAAAGTTAGATTGAATGCCGTAAAACAAAAAAGATCAGATTTTTCGTCAAAAAAACTTTATTATGTACAGTATATGTTCATTTGACAGTTTATTTTAATCCCTAAATATATATTCTTTTAATAGTTGTTTTTATACAGGACTTATAACTTCTGTTTAATATTATACTGTATAATATAAATATGTACTTTTTTAAAAAAACTTTAAAATAATTTATAGATATGAGAAATTGTTACTTTATTACATATAGTTTTAAATTTAAATGTGTTAGCAAAAAAAAAAAAAACTCTTCGTGCATTTTGGGAGTTTTTTTCCTACCTTCTTGATAATTCGAACTCTTGTTAATTCGAAGTTTTTCATTAGTCCCTTCAACTTCGAATTATCGAGAGTCGACTGTATTCATATAACATCATGAAATACCTAGTGAAGCGGGCAGGTAACGGCTAGTGGTTTATATTTTTATTTTATCTAGTTAATTTTCCGCTGTGAGTGTGTGTTAAGGTCACGAGTTCGTGACCGGCGTTGCATGAATTCAAGCCCAAGTGCCGCTGAAGACCCACCATGTAAAGGGACGATTCACGTTAAATCTGTCACGGCTCTATTTCCTCTCGTGGTGTGGTATTTTGGAGAAGTGGGTGCCAGCCTCTTCACTTGAGTGTGGATCAGAATTACGAGGTTCGTCATAATATTTGTTTACTTACTGAGTGATTGCGACTCAAAATCCTTTAAATTTTTAGCAGAAAATAACATTTATGGATCTGACGTCAAAACAGTAGAGTTAATTATTGAGCCATAGTGTAAGAAGGCTGGGGAAAAAAAGTTAAGGAAGGGAAAATAAAAAAGGTTACTTGGTAAACATAATGAGAAAGTTTAAATTGTAAAAAAATATCAATAAACATGAATGCATTTAAAGACAATTTTCCAGACAACAAAAAAAAAAACTTGTTACGTTCATTATATTTTTAATACATTGATTCACATTATTGAAATTCTGACAGCAATGGGTCATGACCGGGCACTCGTAAACGCCCACTGGACCGCAGGTGGAGTGTCGCTGGGTTAGATATTCCAAAGAAAACAGAACTTCAAAAACAAAGCCTATAGAGTAGAAGCCGGTACAGAGTAGATCTCAATTAATTAATATTTTATTTGTGAAAGAAAATTGTATTGAAAAAAGAGTTTTCATTAGTAATCATTTCGAAACATAAATCATTAGTAAAAAAGAATTCGATTTAAATTTCTTAATTATCGCTCTAATCCTTATACATGTATTGTTCCTTTTTGTAGTTAACGTAAAAAGTATTATATTTATTTACATTTTTAAATAGTGATTCAAATTGTAACATATTTTCAAAACTTTTATCGATATGTAAATAAGATATTGTGAATCGATTTTCTTTAAAATTAGCCAAGATTAATGGCACGTTATTTTTGTTGTATTTTCATCTTTAGGTAATAAATTTGACGCGAAAACAGAAGTGGAGGTCTCTCTAGTCTGTCTAAAAGGAATAAATATAAAATGCACTTCTTTAACGCAATTCAAAAACCATGTTAAAAGATTCTTTGAACAGGAACACCACAAAAAACACATTAATTCAATGTATATAAATGTATTTAAAAATACTGCTTGTAATACCATATTAGATAATTCCAAGAAAATAAGAGGAGAAAAATAAATATTTTTAAGAAAAGCAGGTTACCAAACGATAGTCTAATATTAGCTGGAAATAAATCCATAATTTTCTCTCTCTTTAAAAACAGTGCAAAGCGAATATAACAACAACAATCCGAATTAGTTTAATAAGAACGAAGAATAAATTATAAAAAAGAATAATAGCACCAAATTTACATGTACATTACACAGGCAAAAGTAAACTACAAAGAAATAAATGTTTTCTTCTTTTTACCATAATGGATTCTCAAAATTCCATTTGAAAACGAATTAATACGAGCTGAAAAAAATCCATGTTTTTAATCATCAAAAACGATTGAGAATTTAAAATTTCAGAAACGTCTGCTGTTTTAATCCTTTTTAAATAAATATTTGTAATCTATTTATATAATCTAAAAACCAGGTTATTATTCCGAAGAAATGCAAAGGTTAAACGGAATAAATTGAGATAAAAGGACATTTTTGACAACATTTCTTTTCTTCACATTTTACGTAATAAAGTCATAACAAATATCTATCCGGTTAACAATAATCATAATTCAAATTCTTTACATTATTTTAAATTCATATTTAAAATGCAGTAATGCATATGATTTATTCACATTTTTCTGTTCATCGCTTAATAGGGCGACAAGCAAATTTCTATTTATGAATTGGCGCAAAGAAAAAAGAAATTTGGGCGGACTATAATATCATTTATTATAAAACGTCAAAAAAGATTTTAAAATATAAATTTTTAAAATCATATAATACTACTGCGATGAATGGAGCCGTGGTTCAAAATTCTTGTCTTTTTTTGTGTGGTTTGAATTTTAACTTTACACATGCATATTTTAAAATGATTCCTACTATTTATATGCGTAGTCTTAGAATATTTATAAACGGAACGACATTTAAAATGATTTTTTTTCCAAACAATTATATTAAAAATATTTGAAAAATAAATTGAAAAAACACGTATATATAATTTTTTTCTTTCATGAAGTTGAAAAGTTGAATAAACTAATAATACAAACGAAGGTTTTTGCAGTAAGGTACTAATTTTTGAAATTTTTTATGTTTGAAAAGATGTAAATTTATTTGTATATAAGAATAATTAGAATGAATTAATATTCATATTCATGTAATTTATAAAATTATAATAATAATTATAATTTTTATTACGTATATATACCGGAGGACTTGAAATTTATACAATAACTGATGTACACATATGCACACACACTTATGTATCATATGGGAAATATATATGCATTCATGTGTCTACATATGCACATATATGTACATCAGGGATCGGACATTTTTGGTAGATCCGTAAGCGATATATATATATATATATATATATATATATATCTAGATATATATAAGATAAAAGAGACTATCTTCGGATTTATTACACCTACAGACATGAAATTTAGCAGGCACATTCCTTTGATGGGGAAGAAATTCTCTACATAACAGTTTTTGTGAAAATCCACCCCTACAGGGTGAAGTGAGGGTTTATGTGTCGTTACAGATAAATATTACCGATTTTAAGCTTTTAAATCTACACACTTGAAATTTGACAGGCAGGTTTCTTTTGATGAATAGATATCCAATAAGAACGGATTTTACGGAGATCGACTTTTGTGGTGAGAGAAAGGAGTTTCTGGGGCGTATAAGTAAAAAAAAAATCCCGTCTTCGAACTACTAGACCTACAGTAGTGAAATTAGGTATGCCTGTTTCTTTTGTTGAATTGAAAACCATTACAAACTGGTCTTCGGAATTGACTCTTAAAGTGGTTTACAAAGCTTACTGATAAAAAATTTTCGTTTCTGAATTCTTAGATTTAGACTTGAAATTTGGTAAGTATGTTTATTTTGTTGACTATAGGGACCCGCTAAAAATGGGTTTTGCGGAATTCTATTTAAAGGATTGGATTACAGAAGCATAAAGAATAATTCTTCTTCATTTTTAGAAATTTAAGTCTTGTTCTTCTTAAATTAAGAGGTGAGAGTTTTATAAGAAAGTTTTCAATGTAACCGAACGCCTAATGCTATGATTTAGAAATCAATATAGTATACATATATTAACCGTATATACTCGTACATCATGAAACACCCGGCGAAGCGGGGGGGGGGCGTTATGGCTAGTATATATAGTATATTTGAAAAAAATCATTATTTTTACTTAAAAGTCGAGAATTATTATTATTCACCAAGTAACCCTTTGGAAAGCATCAATCGTGAGTATTCGGAGAAATATATGGATGCTAATTTTGTTCCTTTACAAATTAATTCATCGTACATTTCTGGAAATAATTATTGCAGCACATCAATGCCTTTGACTGTCACATGTAACTCTTGAGGTAGATATGCAAAATGTTCATTAGTATAAAAAAAAAACGAAAAAAATTTTAAGCGTTTTGAATACCAGAAACAGCTTTAGTAGAGTAAGAGGGGAAAAACAGAGAATATAGAATAGATAACACGGTCACGCCGGAGCCAGTGCGGTCCATTTCATTTTTTGATATTTTCTAATTCTTGTAATTTTAATATAAAATAATATTCTCGTTGATTCCTTTGTTTCTAGGTCATACAACCCCCTCCTTTTGATTACAGTTTCTGAATATGCTATAAAATTATTTCAGAATCCATTGTGAATATGTCCAATCCTTAGGAGTTTTTATTACGCAGATTTTGAGGCCACGGTAGCCTAGTGGCCAAAGTAACGGACTCGTGGCCGGCTTGTCATGAGTTCGAGTCTCGTGCGCTGAAGACCCGACGTGTAGGGCGCAATGCACGTTCAATATGTCGTGAGCTAAAAGGTTCTCACGTTGGTGTGATAGTTAGGAGAGGGGATGCCAGCTCAGGTGTCGTCCTTGTCACTTGACCGTGGTTCAAAATTACAAGGTCCTTTGCCAAAAGCCCTTGGGTAGCTGAACAGTGCGACATTAATATTTACTCATTCACTCACTTTACATAAGTTTTGAAATCAAAACTAAATTTTCCTTCTTCCGATGGTTGTTGGTCACACACAAAAAAAAAGGAAACTCATGAAAACTGTAACTGTTACTTCCACTTAGAGAAAGAATTTTTAAAAAAACAATTTCCCCCAAGGATTGCGGGTTCACAAGACTGTATTCGTATGCGAAAGTAGGTCACAATCCAAACATAAATGCTGTAAGCTTAATACACTTGATTCAAAGTTAGAACACAGAAGTCGAATCAGGTAAGCTTACATTTTTATTTAATGGACACACGCATTTACCTGCCGAATGACGCTGATTTTGCTTTTGTAGAAGCACATGCCAAAAAAAGAAAAAAATAGGAAATAAAAGCCAGTGTGCAATTGTAAGAGAGTGGTATCACATGATTCAGAGCAAGTAAAACCCTTTCAGGTAAGAGTTCTGATTCAAAGTAAGCAAAGCATAAAGAAAAAACCCTTTCAGCGTTGTCGAAATGAATCACCATCTCATTTTAACAAAATCATAGGAAAATACAGTTAAAAGTAGAAAAAAATCAATAAGTTGACTTTAGTAAACGATGAATAAAACTTAATAGGACAAATCCAAATTATCAAATATAGTTTCGACAAGGAGATG
Organism: Trichonephila clavata; assembly: GCA_019973975.1. NCBI lineage: Eukaryota > Metazoa > Arthropoda > Arachnida > Araneae > Nephilidae > Trichonephila > Trichonephila clavata. Next base: position 10,233 of record BMAO01000775.1, on the reverse strand, counting down.
TAATCCCTTTCATGTAATTAGCATGAGGAATATAAAAAAAGGTAGGACAGCTATCTGAAGAAAAATAAATCAACCATTACCGAAGTCTAATGGTAGAATAATTTCAAAAGAAACATGAATTTATTCACGTATGCAACTCCAATAAAACACGACTTTCTCAAAACATTCACTTGGAGATGAAAATTTAGATTTGGATGACGACGATGAACGAACGTAACACTTACGACAAGAAATGCTATCGTGCTTATTTTATATAAATTTCTTATCAACTCCCAAAAGGCTTTAGTTCTTAGGATGCTGCCTTAATCTCAATACATATTTTTGTTTCTATTTAGATATTAAGTATATAGTATCTCATTTTGATGCGCCCACACTCATGGAAAAAAATTATTAAATTGGTAAACTACAAAATTTTAAATAAGCTAGTGGAAATTACTTGAAGTGGATTGAATTCTCCGCCCCCCCCAAATTAATATAATGTAAAATTGATTAAAAAACACGTGACTTCGCAGCGTTTACAATAACTATCCTGCCCTGCATTTTGAAAATCCATTCAGAAAATCTCTATTTCATTTACAACTAACCTCTTTTAAATTATTTAAAATTTAGTATTCATGAAATTATAGATTAATATTTAATCTACATACTGATCACTGTATTTTAGTAATTTCAGATATGATAAACGCTTCGTATCTCTGAAGTAAAATACACGTTCTCTGATCCAAGAGCTAATTTGTTGGACATTGTTAACTGGAAAAAAATCTATACAAATAAATAAAATTGAAGTGTCTGTTTGTAATTTCAAATTAGCAGCTTTTTACTTAATGCACTAAAAGTATATACGGTACTCATAAAAAAAAACCCAATTTTTAAAATTTTTGTCTGTCTGTCTGTTTGTTCGGCTAATCTCGGAAACGGCTGGTGCGATTTTAAAATTCTTTCACTAATGGAAAGCTACATTAACGGGGAGTAACATAGGCTATATTTTATTCCCGTATTCTTACGGAACGGAAACTATACGGGTGAACGTGAAACTGAATGCCAAGATGAACGCCAAATTGAACGCCAAGCTGAGCTAATGAAGTCGTTGTTTTGGTTACTGGCGACCGATGCTCTTCATGAGACATAACAGTATTACGCGCACATGATAATACGCTGACACGTGCCATAATTTTTTTTATGATAGTTATCTCACTGTTCAGTTAAGTAGAGCATCGGCTGTTTTGGATGCACTTTTAAAAATAATAAATCAAGGCTTCATAAGCAAAAAGCAACGCAAGAAACAAAAAATTGATAAGTTTTGCGGTTAGTTTTAATCCTTTCTTTTTTTTTTTATTTACATTTTTAGTCACATTTAAACAATAGTTATTATAATCCCAATCTATATCTATACAAATAAATAAAATTGAAGTGTCTGTTTGTAATTTCAAATTAGCAGCAATTGTTTGCGGGGCGAAGGTTTAAGGGGCGTTAGAAATTCCGATTTTTAAGTTATTAGGCGTACAGTTTTGAAACTTAGTAAGTAGATTCCTCTCATAGGGTAGAGATACGCTACAAAATGGGTTTCGTGAAAATTGCCCTTAAGTGGCGTTGCGGGACTTAAGGGGCGTTACAGATAATTATTTTCATTTTTAAACTATTAGACGCACAGTCTTTATATTTGATAAGTAGATTTCTTTATAGAGTAGAGATCAGCTATAAGAAAGTTTTCTGAAAACAGACCTCTAAATGGCGTTGCGGGGGATTTAGTGGCTTACCAGATAAATATTTTCGTTTTTAAACTACTTCACCTCCCTGCTTGAAAATTGGTGGGAATGTTTCTTTCATGTAGTAAATATCCGCTACAAAACAGGTTTGGGAAAAATTGACCCCAAGGGGTGTTAAGGGAAGATATAAATAATTATTTCTATTTTTAAACTATTAAACGCACAGTTTGAAATTTGGTAAGCAGATTCCTCTCATAGGATAGAGATACACTACAAAATTTGTTTTGTGAAAATCGACAAATAGGCCGCGTTGCGGGGGTTCAAGGGACGTTATTGATAATTTTTTTTTGCATTTTTAATTTATTGGACGCACAGTCTTCAAATTTTGCTAAGCAGATTCCTTTCATAGTGTGCAATTCCCCTACAAAATTGGTTTTGTGAAAACAGACCCAGAAGAGGCGTTGCGGTGGCTCAAGTGGCGTTATAGATAATTATCCCCATTTTTAAACTATTAGACGCACAGTCTTGAAATTTGATAAGCAGATTCCTTTCGTAAAGTAGAGAACCGCTACAAAATAGGTTTCGCGAATATCAACTACCAAGTTTAATTTCGGGAGATTAAGAGGCGTAATTGATAAATATTTCCATTTTAAACTATTTGATCATCCTGCTTGAAAATTGGTAGGCATGTTCCTTTCATGGAATAGAGTTCCTCTAACAAAGAGTAAAACGAAAATTGACCCCCAAGGAGGGTTGCGAGGGGTCAAGAGGAGTTACAGAAAAGAATTCCTGTTTTTAATTGTTAGACCCATGTACTTGAAATTTGTTAAGCATGTTTCTTTTTTTGAATAGGGATCCACTAAGAATAAATTTTAAGCAAATCAAGTTCTGGGGGCGTGCAGGGGGTTACTTGGACGTATTGACAAAAAAAATTACCTTTTTCGAGTTACAAGGACTATAATGATGAAATTTGGTTTGCATTTTTCTTTTGTTGAGTTGAAATCCGCTAAGAGCGGTTATTTTGGAAAACGGCTCTCAACGGGATTACGGGATATTGATAGTAAAACTTTTTTTTTTTTTTGCTGTTAGACTTAGACTTGAAATTTGGCTTGCGTGTTCAATTTAAGGAGTAGAGATCCACCGAAAATTGGTTTTGCGGGAATCCACATGGCTTTTGGGTTACGAAAGAGCAAACATCATTCTATGCTTCAATTTTAGAGATTTTTAGAAAACACAAATTAGATGAGTTCTGCCCTTTTTTTCTTTTTTTATCAAAAGGCGACAGTTACAGGTATAAGTATATTTTTCAATACAATCGAATTCTTAATGCAGGACTTAGATATCAATAATTTATACATATATATAAGCAGTAAAAATTTATAAAACATCATGAAATTCCCAGCGAAGCGGGCGGGTAACAGCTAGTAATAAATAAAAACGAAATGCGGGGGGGGGGGATTTTACTGTCGCAGAGAGAAAGTAAAAAGATTAGCCCTTTTCCAAACTGATCGATTTCGAATAGTTTTTTTTTCCAATCATATAGTAGTAAAGAGATTTGTTTCGTCTGTACTTTTGATTTCCAACGGTTTCTGTGCCACTCCTCCTAATTGCTGCGCTCAGCAGAAAGCTTAGTTGGTGAAATAAAAAAAAAATAAAATTCATTATCTTGAATTAAGTAAGAAAAGCAATTACTTTCTCAGCAATTTTTAATTCGACTCGGTTACGCTTCGTTATGTAATTTAGATCTGAAGAATTTTGTTTTAACTTACGATTATTGGCGACTCTAGAAATTTCTTACAAAGTTTTGTATTAATTCAGTTGGAGTGCCAACTAAGGGATTTATAAAAATTTGGCAAATTTTACTTCACAGCACTGTTTATTTGAAAATAATATGCAGTGTTATGAATCAACTTCCGACAAATCTTTGAATAATATTTTCAAATCATTTAATGAATTGCAAAGAATGTTTCTTATACTTTTGAAATGCAATAAAAAAAAAACACAGAAAATTTTCTTTAGTCAGCTTATTGTAAGCATTTCGCCTTATTTGATGACTGAGTCATGCGCAGCTGAAAAATAAAAATAGATGAGACAGATAATCGATGATACTATTGAATCGATATCAAAAGAAGGAATATCCAAAATAATTCAAACTGTTCCTGATGTGCATTTTTTTTTCTTTTCACAAGTATTAAATCATTTTGCAATGAAAAAGGAAGTGTCATTCATTCAGAATAGTACGCAGTGTTTTATTTTTCCTTTCGGCATTCATAAAGGAGTTTAAAGATCTATTACGTTTCTTTTCCCTGAACGAATTATTAAAAAGAGAAAAAAAAGTTTTCAAAATAATAGCCTTTTAAGCAGATTGAAATGTTCTGTTTAAATTGTATGAATTAAACTGCAAAAGACGCATCCAGAAGATAAGTTTGGAATAACTTTAAAATATTTCATTGTTAAAACACACTAATCAAAGTGGATTCCAGATATTTTTTCGGATGTTAATTCTAAGGAAATTAATTAATATTAATTAATGCTCTCTTTCTCCTCTTCATTGTTTCGTAACTATACATACAAAAAGTAACGTGAGAAATACCAATATCGAAAAAGAAATCCAAAGTTTTGGTCTATGAATTGTCAAAACATTCTACAAAACAAAGGAAAAGTGACTGGAGTATCTTATGGATAAACCCGACGGCTTAAGAAATCACGCGAAGAATAATCCACGAGAAGAAAATAATTATCGCGTGCTTTTATCGTATCGTTTCTAGAGGGTCGCAAATGCAATAATGCGTAATATCTTAAATACACAGTTTGCATGATCTCTTTTTAAAAAATAGCATTGATTGCTAAAAGAATTTTTTTTCCAAATGAGGCTGTATTTAAGCACACACACCTTAACAGACACTACAGGCGTAATAGTCTTCCATGTCTGAAAGGAATAAATTTCATTATTTATTATAGAATAAAAAAACAGCTTTCGTATTAGAATTTAATTAATCATAATGTATTGAGATAGGTAATATTTACAAAATTGTGTGCAATCTGCTCTTTTGCTGGGATTTTGCTCCTTGCTTTGGGTCTCTGCTTCAAAACACGAGAGACAATAATTCTTCCCTTGCATGAAGAAAATAAGTCCTGACGATAAAAACATAAATACATAATTCTCTCTCTAGTGAAATTTTTGATGTGTAACATCTTTACCTTCAAGTCAACCATTTAACCTTCAAGTCTGCTGAAACTGCTTTAGCGATGCATTCTATGTACTATGTTGTAGCACTACGATCGTCGGCTTCTTTGTACACTTGGAAAATCAATTCTTTCGAATGACCAGTGTCTTGTAAAACACTACAGAAACACTTGACTTGACACTAAAGAACTCACAAATTACACTGGCAGAACCTTTTTCTTCAGAACACTCTTCTGACAGGGTCACGTGAACACCAACCCTCCATTTATAAGTCGATTCTCGAGAAGATTGTTCAGCATGAACAAAAACCGCTGAAAGGGGAGGAGAAAGACTTGCTGTATTCAAATATCAAAAGAATTTCATAGCTGTAATGATAACTACCTTTTAGTAACAGGGGAAAAATCGTGTTCCTTAAAAAATATATCTTGTGATCTTTTTTTAATTCGTTTTATAAACGTAACTGTAAAGTAAAATGTACCTTAACTTTTAAGATTGACATTTATTCAGTTGAAAATTAAAATCACGATGAGAACAAGCTTCCTGTCTCAAAAAAGGAACATCTGTACAAACGTATTTCCGGCTGTACATTTGTATGCTTCTGAGGTAGTAAATCCTTTTGCAACTAGCAGTTCAAATGTCCCATTCTGAGAAGTTAACACAGCAACACTAGCTTGCTTTACATATCTTGCTTACTCAGAAACATGTCTGAGACTGATAAATCTTTAAAAAAATTCTTTGTTTGTATGAGTTAATATGAAAAATATATCTAAATACTATCCCTTTTGAATGGAATAAGAAGTTGTATTTTAAATGGTTTTAATTCAGCATCGAAAAGTGGAAATTGATTCGATGGTGAGAAATGGAATAACTTCGAAATATTTCAAGGTGGGATGGAAAAAACAGTCCCCCGCAGTTGATTTTTGAATCGGAATCGAATTTTTATTTTTTCTGGTTTATTCAAAGCTCATTTGAACGGCATGAAATTTGTTTTTTTTTTCTTTTCACTCTTCTTTTCGTCATTTCTTAAATATTCATTCCGCATAATGTAATTTGGAAATATACAAAAAACTCATGCGAAAATCAAACCATTCAAACGGGAAATAAAAACAATTTCAGAATAATGTGTTTTGTCATAACTTAAGCAACATTTTCTGAAAATATAACAAAAAAAATGAGAATTGCGAGTAAATTGAAAATATTTTTTACAAGTCCTCTCAAAAAATTCCACTAAGAAATCAAATTTTTTAAATTATGTGAAATAGAAAATGTCCTATTGTTTTTGAAAAATCGAAATCGATATTTGAGAACTTAATATTCGCTGAAAAGCAGTTTGCACCAACAAAATTTTTTTAACCATACTGAAGGTTAGAATAGGTTCAAACTGCAACTGGATTTTGCGGAAAGAAAACGAATCATTCAATTTCATACAAAATTTAAAAATTGTAGGGTCAAATTAAAATTTTCCTACTGCAATAGAATTAGCAAAACGCTAAAAACACATATCCATTAGAAAAGAAATCGTATACTCACATGCATTAATTTTATAAAAATATTATTACTTATCGAAATTTCACCGAATCGTATCAAAATACGATTAAAGATTTATCTGCACTTTTCCGTAGACGCTTTTAAGAAATCAAATAGCAAGGCTAATGCGATTGTAGAAAAGTTTATCCGAATTAAAAATCAATCTTTAACTTTGTTGCTATTTTCGTTACTAAATGACTAGTATCTTAAAACGATTTTCTTTCATAATAATTAATAATGAAGAGTAAATTAAATAAAATGAATCTTGAGCAGAGAGAACGAGAGTGCAATGGACATACCGGAAATATTAAACTACAAGAAAATAATTCAAATTCAAATTGCTTCTTCTTCTTCATCTTTTCTTCACTAAATCCCATTTAAAAAATTAATATTATGCACTAAAAGCAAATCGATGTTGTTAATCGTCATCGGTCGTTATAATGTGGCCGAGTATCGAAACAGTCAAAATCGTCTGCACTTTTAATAAATAAACAATAGTATCCAAGTATTTTTCAGATAAAAATTCGATAGCAAAGAAATAGCTTATTTTTGTGTTTTAGAAAGAGAAAATTGTGCAAGGAAGAAATTTCCGATATAGTGTAAGGTCAGGAGAAAAAAAATAATAAATATATAATTCAGAAAACGAATTATTTCTGCGGTTTAGCAAGTGGACACAAGGGAGAAATACATTTTCATTCTCATTCAATCAGTTGCAAAATAAAATTAAGAAATTTGCCTAAAAACAATTTTAAAAAGGCAACTGTGCATTCCAGCGATACTCAACCTGCGGCCCACCGGGCACCTCTAAGTGGCCCGATCATGGCCCCTTGCTTTGAGAAATTCATTTATGAAAATTTGGAGGGAAATTCTTGGTTAAAAAATCAAATACTCATAGCAATTTTGCTTTCTGCTGTCGATATCGTATGGGTGTGGATTGATATTTTTTTTTCTGAAAAATGATAATAGACAACAGTGGAGTAGCGACTATTTTATAAGTGGAACTAATTTTTGGACTATCTTTCATATCTTACAAACGAAAAGTAGTGGAAGAAAATAAATTGTCTTAAGACGATTGGGAGTGAGAGAATATTAACGTCCCACTGTTCAGCTACACGAGGGCTTTTGGGGACGGTCCGCGTAATTTCGAACCATGGTCAAGTGACGCGGACGACACCTGAGCTGGCACCCCTCTCCTAACTACCACACCACACCAACGGGAGGACGTTTGAGCTCTTGACAGATTTAAAGTGCATCGTACCCCTACACGGCGGGTCTTCAGTGGTACTGGGATCGAACTCATGACACGTTAGGCACGATCCGATGCCTAGACCACTTGGCTACCGCGACCAAAGACGATTGGGAAGATGACTATTTTGTAGCGAAAAACAAGCCTAATTTAGTAATTGTTTGATTTGTCACGAAATGTATTTAAAAAATACCAATAAACAGGAATCGTGTTCAATGATACTTTTCCTCTAAGGCCTCTTTCAAGAGATGATAAATAGGCTTTCCTGAATAATTTTTACAACAGCAAAAAAAAAAAAAAATTTTGTCAGTGGTAATATCACAGCAAAAACAAAGGTACCCAATGAAATGTGTTACACTATGGGTAATCATATAAAACCATTTACTGATTAAAAAATTGTAAAAGAGTGATTCTTAAATGCTCAATTTAAAAAAATTCAGTGACAAAAATAAAAAAAATTTTAAAATAATAATTAGAAAAAAGCAAAATAGGAGTTTTAATATTTTGATCAATTTCCACATTTTACGTTTTATATGTTGTCTTGGTCTTAAAGCATTTCTCTCCCCTTCCATTAATCCTTCTGCTGCGGCCCAAGTGAAATTGCCATCATATCTATGTGGCCTACGTAAATAGCTAACATATGTATGCAGCCAGGTAGAAAAAAAGTTGAATACCCCTGGTGTATTCACATATACAGTACATTCATGACTTGATTAGATTAAGTCTTAGTAGAATGGAACATTTGAAATTTCAGTTACGCATTTTTATATCTCTATTATCGATGGCAACTAATGCCGATATTATACGATTCAAAAGTATTTTTATTTTAGCTTTAGTATAATTTTGAAGCTGTTAAGGAAGCATTCTTTTTTCATGAAATTTTCATTATTCCATTAAACTGATATATTTTTTTTTCTCTTTTCGATTGCATTAAGAAATATACATAATAAAAGAGTAAGAGGTCCATCGATCGAAAAGAAAAAAAATGAACTATGCTTAAAGGTTCTATACATATAAGAAGTATAAGTATTATTGTTATATAAAAGTCAATGCTTGATAAGGAAAATCAACTCTCTTGCAACTTAATACATCAGTAATGTGATGATATGAAGAAAATACTTGTCACTACTTGAATTTTAACAATTTGTCCGTGTACCTCGGCGTCTTAAGGAAGTACCGATTTTTAGGAAGAATGCATGGCAAGCAAAGGAACAGCGTGCGAACAGGACGGGAACATACGGTTTTCTGCGGCCATGTGGCTATTTCACCAAGACAAACTCAGTGGCGCAACAGCCCATTGAAAAACTTCTGTGCCCATCTCAGTTTTCGTGATCTTGGACACTGAAGTGCATTGGCAGATGTTCCGGTCATGTGGTCAGCCTGACGCGAAACCTCCAGTATTCAGTTCCCAAGCAAGCTTGGTACTCATTTATTAAATCACTAATAAGATGAAGTTTTCCTTCAAGAAAAAAAAATTTGAGAACTGATAATCGAAGTTCGCAACGTCGATCAATTGTTAGGATTCGACCATCATTGTTTGGATTTAATGAACAATGGCATTTTTTTTCTGGCACTGGTAACGACGAAAAGATTTTGTAACTATCTCTCACACGACATTATAATGATAATGAATATTTTTCTGGGGGGGGGGGGTACATTAAAACAAGAACTTAACTGGGGAGGGGGAATGTTGTGCAAATCATGTTACTCAAAATTTTGCATATAGAAATGTTTCCTAAACTGATTTTTTAATGTGATTCCATTATTAAAAAGATTTTGACAAGGATCAGAAGAAATCTTGAGCATCAGAAAAAATACCAATAGATAACAAATGGTTAGTTTTGTTTGGTGCATCATTTTGAAACAAATCATTTTCCAGGCAAAAATGCATTGAAAATTCTGGAATACAATCAGTCTTTACCAGTCATTAATTCTACGAATGAACGCGTTTTTTTCTACCGTAATTGAAGTGTGGACAACAGAAAAATCACAACTAAGCCATTTTATGTATGAGATGTAATTTAACAAACTCTTGTGAAAAATTCCTTGACATTTTAAGCAACGACAGCAATCCACTAAAGAAACTCCCTTAAATGAGAAATATACCAAAGAATAAAAATAATAGTATATTATTATATATATTTCATTCTTTGTACAGTAAGTATATGTATTTTTTTTAAATGTATTATAACTGTAAATTGTACTTATGTTGAAATTTAAAAAAAATATATATTGCAATACAGTTTATACGTTCTATGAAATTTTTTTAACTCTAAATGGACCAAATTTTTAATCAAGACCCCCCCCCCCGTCAATGGTGTCCCACTTTCTCTTGTTAAAATCGGGTCACCTTATCTTATACGCTAAAAGAGCATACGTTAATAGCCCTCACCACAGTTAACCTAAATAATAGGAAATGGCAATTTAATAAATTATTCGGAGAGGGAAAGGTAATTATTTTCTTCGAACACCTGATATACCATTTCAAAAGAAACTAATTATGGAAGTTAGCTCCATTATTACAAGGATTAAGAAGAAAGAAGCAATTTTTTTATAAAAAATAAATT
>BMAO01000774.1:0-22670 GCA_019973975.1 Trichonephila clavata | reverse complement strand
AAAATAGTTTGTAAGAGCTATATAAGACTTTCAGTGCAATAACCACATAGTTATAAGATAAACGACGTATTTGGATTATTTTTCACGTTGTAGAATTTCCAGACGTCTATAATGTGGGCGTACCCAGCTGGAAGTATCCGAGGAGCTTGGAATCGTCCAGAGTGCCATCTCCAGGCTTTGGAAACGGTTCCAAGATGATGGTAATGTGAGTAGACGTTACAGCACTGGTCACCCCCGAGTTACAACGCCGAATGAGGACCGGTATTTGGCAAATGCTGCCAAACGAAACAGACGGAGCACAGCATCAGACCTGTCTTGTCAGCTCTCTCCAGCCACTGGAAGACAGTTTCAAGGCAGACCGTGTACTGACTCTTAGGGCAGATTGGTCTATAAGCTCGTAGACCTGTCAGATGTGTTCCACTTACTGCAATTCATTGTCGCCTGCGGTTACCCTGGAGTAGAGAGCATACATTCTGGGAACTTCAATAGTGGGCTTGTGTGATGTTTTCCGATGAATCTAGGTTTAGCTAGCAGTCTGATTCTCAGTGGACTTTCACATGGAGAGCGCCAGGTACACTTTACTGCCAAGAGAACATCATTGAACGGCACCATTTTGGTGGTGCAGGATTGCTCGGTTTTGGGGGGGGGGATTATTCTGGGTTCCAGAACTGACCTTCATGTTCAAATTGGAACCATTACAGGCCAAATCTATTAGGACTTCATTCTGAAACAACATGTACGTTTGTTTCGGAGCACCTTGTTCGCAGAATATGTGTTTATAGATGACAACGAATGTCCTCACAATACAAACATCGTAAGCGAATGCTTTCAATCGGAGGATATCACCCGTATGGACTCGCTAGAATTCTCACCGGACTTGAATCCAGTAGAGCATGTGTGGCACATATTTGACCGACGAGTTGAAGCCCGTCAACAACCTCCTACATGTCTACCGGAACTTCGGAGAGCATTGCTTGATGAGTAGTGTAATATTCCCCAAGATCTGATCGATAATTTGATATTTAGCATGCGTAGGTGTTGTACGGACTGTATTACATCGTTTGGGAGACACACTATGTATTAACCATCATACCAAGCATGTAATATTGGTTTTTGTAAATAGGTTTTTTTTTTGTAATTTACTCCAGGGAGCAAAAATCGCCCTTTTTATTAAGGAAATCAAACACATAGCATCTTTTTTCCTTTTTCCTTTTGTTCAATAAAAAGGCTTTACAAATAAAGTCACGTTTGATTTGCTTCTGAGTCTTTCTTTGCCTGAACTTGTATTATTCTTAATTTATGGACGTGAGTGTAAACATAATGGCAAATAACCAAAAGTATCCCACTAGTCCATTACTTCTGGTCTTAAGACCTACTGGCTATAAAGATACCTTACGAGGTCCTCATGGGTCCATAAAAAACCTTCATAAATATTTCTGTGTAGTGTCAATAATTTCAATATATGAAAACAAATATGTAAACGCTGCCTATTTTGTAGCATTAGTTGACTGTAACAAAATGAAATTGTTCAGCTGAAACGGGGTCTTTGTTATACAAATTTTAAAGAGACTAGAATATACGATCTAAAATTAGCTTTACAATAGAAAAATATAATTTGTAAATTAATAAAGATGAAATGTTCATGTTCTCTAAACAGGATTGACTTTCGTTTCTGATTAATAGCTTTTATAGAAGAAAAAATAAAATTAAGAAACGTATCAAAAATTCAGTTTAAAAAGATGAAATAAGAAATGTGCTCCACGCATATACGAGTATATTTCTTTTAGAGCAATAACAAAATAACAAAATTAAAAATAACATGCAAGCAAATAAAATTTGAGATATACACATAAAAATACCAGATAGTATAATTAGTTTTTTCACTATCTGTTTGAGCATTAACTTAATAAGTAAATTTGAAATGAAGTAATTTTCTAAAATACGAGAAACATTTGTTCTAAAATAATCAGTTTTAAGATAACAAAAGGAATTGGAAGTAAAAAATTAAAAATAATTCTATTTTCTTAGTTACTGTAATAGTTTTAAGTCTAAAACATCCGCAATACTTCAATTTCTTACATTACTTATTTTAATACAAAAAAGACAACTACGAAATTATGCACAAAGTAAATTTACTAATAAAGATAAAAGTAAAATAATATAAATTTATAGCCCTTCAATAATAATTTAAAAATCTAATTACAATAAGCTTTTTGAAAATTTATAATTAATTTGTATACTCAAGGACATTAATTTATTTAAACCATCTTTTTTTAATCTCTCCTTTTCCCCTCCCCTTCAAAACTCTTTCATTAAACAGAGCTTTTTGGTATTGATATATTATTTTTAGTTGCAACATTTTTTATAACCTTCAATTTCCCATATTGTTAAGAACCTTTTTTCAATTTGTTTAGATTCATCTAAGGAGTCTATGTTCCTTGCAAGAATTTTTTCGTATGTGTAAATGTACAAGATCTGTAGGGAGCAACATTTTCTAGTTTATTATATGATGGCGTTTTTAAACACAGATGAAAAGAGAGATTGATGAATAACTGGTTCTATTCCCTGAAGCTGAATAGTAATTTTGTGCCAATTAAACTTGAAATTTGATTCAGATAGAGATATCCTACTTTTCGAATAAGAGTTGACATTTTATGCTTTTTCTGTTGTGTGTGTGTGTGTGTGTGAATTATACATTTTATGGCCCCTTGAAACTTAATTTTACTTTACCTCTCAAAATGAAAATCTAAGAAAGCGAGTGAAAACTATTTTTTTTGTACTTATTCCAACTTTTTACGAATTCTGCGAATATAATATTTATACAAATGAATGTCCTTATATATAAGCAATATTTTGTGAAAATTAAACATAAATTTTTAATAAACTGAAACTTTAGATATAAATCAATCCTTTAAATAATCTTACTTGTTTTTAATAAAGGTATTGGTTTTGTTGTGTTCGCTTTTTACACTCATGAAGATTGAGTCCAAGAGTAACCCTCAAATACGATTCCGGACCGAAGTTCCACCGCTCACCTAAACAAAGAACATAAATGAACACATAAACGAACTACGAACTATATATAATTTAAAACTTTTACCGTATTTAGAACATTTATTATATAAAGCTAATATAATATGCAGACTTTTTGCATTTACAGAATAACATAACTTTATTTAAGAAATAGTAAACGAGTAATTGAATGTTTTGGAAGTTCTGGCAAATATTAACCTTTAAAAAGCCACATTTTTCAAGTAATGTTACGTAAAAATATTTTAGTGATTGAGATTGATTTCTAAAAAGAAGTATATTTAGCTTATTACATAAAACTAATTTGATTTTTAATACAATTCTTTTTTGAAGGAAAATATGTTTCTCGCCACCCACTGGAAACTATTCAAAGGCAGGATATCTTTCGTTTTATATTGCATTACATGACATTTATAAAAAAAAGAAACGAGTCTTACAGTAGTCGCATATGATGTGTAACATCTGACTTGTTATCATGGTAAATACGCAATAGTGACTTTAATCCGAAAGAAATGAATTGGTTATGACTGGAAATAATTTTCTATCGAATAATTATATCTTTAATGAAATTTTATTTAATTAACACAAGGAGTAATGCAGTTTTTTTATCAAAAATATTTATTATTGTTCAATTTGGGGAAGAGCGGAGACAATAGATTTATGAAAACTAAAGTATGACACATATACTTGTGATTTCAAAGTATTTAAAAATCGTTGAAAAACGGCGTCAATAACAGTACCACTGTTAGTTGTCGAAACATTTCGATTAGTGTTCATTTCGAACTTGAGTTCATCTTTCAGAAAAGCTAAGAGCGGCTCAGCTTCTGGCAAACTGAAGTTAACGTTAAAATCACCACTCAAAATCATGGGAAGCGAGTGATAGTTTTTTTTTTAAAAAAAAGAGCAGAACCACCTTTGGTATACGGTAAAAGTACAAAATACAGGAAATCTTTAATTTTTTTAACTGTTTGATTCGGAGAAATGTATGCGACCACCAAACTTACAAGATTTGCTGGTATGTGCGGTAGCGGGCGTCTTAATTGCTACTACAGTTGGACCCCCAGACGAGGGTAGCGAAGAGACACCGTCAAGCGCATGCTTAAAAATTAGAAATATTAGAGGAAATCAAAAATACCCGTTTACTTAATTAGTTTTTTTTAATCGAGAAATTTTTTTTAATCACAGTTAAAAATATTATATTGACAGCGACAGGAATTAACCTCAAAGTATGAAAATGATAAGCACTTAAATATTTATTCAAATAATTCCATATTACTTACTACTATTTTTTTAAGAATGATGAGCTTTGTCAGACGTTTAACAAGAATAATAATTGGTAATATATAGTTTACACATATATAAAAATATATATCCTCAGATTTCACACACAACGTGCCCTGAGATTTTGACATTTGAGCGTAAAAATCACAAGTTTATTCTGGATGAAGTCTAATAAGACTAGCTGGTATGTGCGGTAGGCGGGCGTCTTAATTGCTAGTAGAGTTGGACCTCTAGATCAAGGCGCTGAATTGGTCAAATCAAACAGCGCGCGCTTCCCCCGACTTCCTGTTACGTATTTCCGTCCCTTTTCACGAAATCACTCCAACAAATATCCACCAACCGAGAGTAAAGATGTTACACATCAAAAGTTTTGCAAATACTAAAATATAACGAAGAAATTATAAATGAGATATATTTTGCATTTAAAAATTTAAGAATTTATACATGCCACTTTCTATCAAATTTTAGAAATTAGGGATCAATACATAGTAGGACATTTCAAGCTATGCAAACGTATCTTGTTCTTATGTGCTTTAGTAGAGTACAAAAGGGAACATTTATGAGTTTTTCGTCAAATTGATATATGGTCACCAACTTTAGTCATGTGGAACAATTTTCTTGCTACTCAAAAAATATTTACAGGTTCTTGCAAATCCATATATCATTTATCGTGCTAGCCGAAGTGCTAGCAGCACAAATCATAGGTGGGAAAATATCTTCACATTGATACTTACAAATTATTGAAGTTGGTGGTAAGTGTACTTACCCTTGCTTTATTAAGAGTTATTACGTATTTATAATGATTACCAATTGCTGTAATTATTTATGGAATATAATAATGAAATATGTTGAATACCCTTAATACAAGGAAAGAAAAGTTTAACTACTTTGTCTTTGAGAGAAGGGAATGTCGCATGACATTGATCTCTAAAACATAAAGAGTGACGAAAATGAAGTATGAAATTGAATATGCAGATATTTGACAGTAGAATATATAAATGGTTAACTTCTGGATGGATATTGACTGACTAGTTACTACTCCAGCCCTTTGAAACGGTGTATAAAACAGAGCACAATCGAATGTTAAGACACAACTTCCAAGTGTATGTGGTCAAAACGTCCCTACTTATTTCTTCGAAACGGATTCGCGAGCCGTATAAGTAGATGCATAGTTATTGTCCACCCATTTAAGAATGGACAATAACTTTCTCAAATTCTAACAATTTGAGAGAGGATGTGCAATTGTATTAAAGGAAATAGAGTGGCCCGTAGGATGAAGCACTGGGTTTGAGTGATGCTAACTTTTGACTGGTTGGCAGGAATGGGTGAAGTATGGCCATACAGAGAGTAAAAAAGGTAGTGATTTACCGACAGCAACGACAAAACGTGAGGAAAAAGTTATAATTCGAATGGCGCTCACAGCCTTTGATGCATCCTTAACAACGATCCAACGTGTAACCTCACCACCACCGACTGAAATGACCATTGATAAGTGTTTCATCGAAGGAATATGAGGTGAGGTCCCCGAGTACTCGTCTATATTGTACAACATCAAGCATGTTTGCAGTGGGTTTGGTTGCATTCGACGTGGAATCTCGAGGACTGGAACAGAATTATTTTCAGAAATGAGTTCTGCTTTGAATCAAGCCATGATGACCAGTGAAGAAGCATCTGATGATACGTCCATTATAACAGTGAAATTCTCCCTTAATTGTCCTCCGCCACCTAGATCGACAACTAGCTGCGATGGTATGAAAAGTAATTTTACCGAATGTTTTTTGTTGTCATCCGTGAAATTCTTACAGCCCGATGGCATATTAGTGTGAGATTCTACTTCTTGTGTGTGTGTGTAGTGTTGTTTTTCCTTTCACGAATCTCCTGGACCTGCATATCAATAGGATAATTCCCAGCCCTTACTAATGCTCGTTTAAGTGCTTTCCCAACACTTTCTCGGATAGAGAAATCGCCCGATCTATCTTTAATAGAGAATATTTGAACTTTGACTAGTAGATGCTTCTGATCGTCCTTGAATCGCGCCTACCTGATTCTCCAAATGAAACGTGAATAGCAAGTAATTACAGAAGAGGACATTCGCTAACTTTATTGGTTATTTCCCTGTTGAATAACAGCTTGCATGAGGGGGGGAGAGAAGTAGATCAATGCATTATTCATTTTTTCCTTTTATAGCTGAATTTTCTGAATACATTGAATTTCTGTTAAGTTGCTGCATATGAAATGTACGATTTTCTTTGCATGCGAACCCTTGTCTCCATGTTTTCGCTAAGCTTTTGTTTTTGGCATAACTTCACTTACTGTCATTTTGCCCATTACCAGAGTGACATTTCAACAAAGATTTTCTCAGAAGCATTCCATTTTGTTATTGTTTTGAATGTCGTAAAAATTTGAATTAAATCAATACCCTTACAAATTTTTATATCTGTATAAACTTGGTAATAATGCAGTAAAAGCTACACGTAATATAAACTAGGCAAGAATACTGTTAACGATTGAAAAGTGTGACATCAGTTTAAATGAATCACGTGGAAGACGAAAAACATCTGGGAAAAAGGATGCTCTAATACCATTGGTAGAAACGCGAATCCAACTGTATTTGTTATATTCCCAGTACATTGATGAAATACATGAAAAATTGAAAATTATATACAATTCACTTTTTAATTGGCATTACCCAATACTCGGTCGCATACGCCGTAAAAGTATTTGAGGAATTAAATGAATTAATTATAACATTTTGCAGCACCCAGTTTATTCACTGGGCCTTTCGCCAAAAGGTTTTTTTTTTTTTTTAAATATTTAGAACATTTTTTACGGGCTAAACAGTATAAAAATGAAAACAGTCTGAAAAACTCCAATTCAGAGTCTATTGATTCTAAAAATCAGAATATAAGACAAGCATCTATGCATTAAAATCTCGTTGGAAAAGACGTATTAAAGCGAATGGGGCCAGTTTTGAATTAATAAACAACTTCTGAAAAAATATTTATGCATAGCTGTATATATTCTTTTAAAAATCCGACTTTTCATACACACCAACCAAATATAATATTATTAGCGTTTCATGTTTAATGTGTGTACTTCACCTTCACCGATTTTCATTTCATTCAGAAAATTCCTTGGTGCTTCGTTTTTTTATGTTTTCACAAATAAAATAGTTAAATCAGATTTTCAAAATGCTTTAAAATAGTAGAGTAATTTTTGTTTTACAACTGAATTATTCATTTTATAAGTTACTACAAAGAAATTAGATGCTTTTATATGCTTATATGTTACAGCCGTAATCTGGATCTAAAAATTATTATAAGATTCAAGAAATGAGATTAAAATATTTTTTAAGTAATCACTTCTTTTAATAAGTCATTCGTTGATAAAGAATTTGGTTGTGTTAATGTATAAACTAAATGAGCGAATAGCATATAGTGTCTTTTGTGGAATTTGGATGCAAATCCCAAACCACCGACAATGACGTTCGCATGCAAGGTACTAGTCACGTCTTTATGTTGTGAGGCATGTCTGGAAACTAAATACCGTTTCGTTCTACCGCAACAGCAGTAGTAGTTTTGCAGCGCGCCCCTTTCGCTCTCGTGTCTCAGGTTGATTGTCAGTATAGTGACGCTGTTACACTCAGATTGTGTTGCTTTTCCATGTGTTAGTGAGTGTTCAAAATGTTTAAGATAATTCCCGATCTCACCGATTGTGAAGTGCGTTCTGTAATCCATTATTTAAATGCAAGGTATGAGTGATGGAATGAATGATTAGAATGGTCAGAAAAAAAAAAAGTGGGTTCGATTATTCAATAATGGCCGCACCAATGTTAATAACGAAGCATGAAATGGGTGGCCTTCTGTTGTTAATGATGGTTTGGTTGAAAAAGTGAAAGTGAAAATTTGAGAAAACAGACGGTTCACAGTAAGATAGTTTTGTGATGAGTTTCCGCAAAGAGCTGTTCAATAATGTCTCTTTTCACTGACGGTATTCTTTCTTTGAAGAGAGTGTAGACAAGTTGGTTTCTAAAATGCCAAATGCCTGAAATATCGTGGTAACTGCATGGAAACATTCCGTCCATCCGGTATAGTGGTTAGTGACGCTGACTGCCGTGCCCTAAGACATGGGTTTGAATTTTGGAGAAGGCATGGATGTTTGTAAATATTATAGTACCTTCGTGGCATGGGGGTACTGTAAATAGCTGTCGAGCCGCAAGTCCTCTCATGAGGTTGGTAGAAGGGGAAGACATGTGGGAGATCCTTGACCACCCACAGTGTGTTCTCTCTTAAAATTGGGGTGGAGACGAGCTAAGACTTACTGTCAAAGCTACGGATAAAGACAAGAATACATCTAGCCCTTTGACAAGATGAATTTCGTGAGCTTCTATCTGGCACATGCCAATCAGGTTAAATTAATAAAAACAACTCATGGAAAAATAATTTCCAACGTACTCTTTCATGTAAAAATAAATTTTGTTTTGAAAAAAG
Source organism: Trichonephila clavata (assembly GCA_019973975.1). NCBI lineage: Eukaryota > Metazoa > Arthropoda > Arachnida > Araneae > Nephilidae > Trichonephila > Trichonephila clavata. The sequence goes on along the minus strand of BMAO01000774.1, from coordinate 13,869 downwards.
ACTTTTCATGCGAATTTTTCCAAAACGGTACGTAGTTTTCGAACACGCCTCGTATTTATATATATTAGATTATTTAAGTTAATGGTCTATATCTAGTAATGAAGCATTTAGATAACACTCTGAAATGGAAAATAAGAGCAGCAGGATTAAAATGAAATACGTGATGAATTTAGTTACAATGATAATCTTTAATCACCGAAACTTCGTCATACACTCTTTTCTCATTGTATCATTACACTTTATTTAACTTAAGATGATCATTAACCCAAGTAATTGTAGCTCAAATATAAAGCAATGAAGAGCCAATATATAGTAATTCTGATTATTTTTCTAAATATAAAGACAATAATGCATATTTAGATTACGCGAGGTGATAACTAAGAGAATTACAAAGATATGAAGTAGTTACATGGGGAAAAAAATTTAAATATAGCATTAGCATATTTTAATTTGTAGGAAATAAATATTTCATCTAATATAACCGACTCAAGGATGCCAGTTTAATTTTTAGTTTACTTTTGAAATGTAGTTACAAATTGATTGATAATATACAATTAAAAATAAATTTAATAAAAAAACGACAAACATAGTTGAATAATTTTAAGCAAGTAATATTCTCAAAAAATATATAACCTTTAGAAAAGATACGTTGAATAAAAATTCATGATTTTGTGATTAAAATGTTATTACCTAAGTTGCTCCTTTTATAAAAATGAATCTCACGATTTTTATTTAAAAATTTGGCATTAGTGACTGAAAAACGTGCATAAGTTTATAAAGAGAAAGCATCACATATGTTGTCATTTCTTTTGGAATTTAATTTGTAACACATAAAGATTGATATTCAGATTAAAAAATATGATTAATTACTTCTCATTACAATTATACTCCTGAATTGTTATCTAGAATGAATTATTAAATCACGTCTTGGATTTTGATTGTCATTACGAGTATTATTTTAAAATTTTATTTCAATGTGTTAATTTCATTTTAGTATGTTAGAACGTAATACAAAGATTTTTTAGAACATATTAAAGCTGAGGATTTTACGAATAACAAATGATTTAAAAAGTGTTCTTTTGGAAGATTTTTAAGGTCTTTTAAGAATGCTCTGAATTTATCAATAATAAACTGTCTTTATTTGGGAAGTTTTAAAAACCAGTGTTTAGAACTACCTATCATCAAATCAGGTTCAAAAAAGGATATCTGATGTTACAATTCGTTCCGCTTAAATATAGACGACATTATTCGAGTTAGTATTTAATTCTTATCAACTCTTGGCCTAAATAGATTGAGTCTAAAAATTGTAAATAGGAAATTATTGCTAGTAAAAATAGCTTTTCATTAAGTTAAGAACCTCCCCTTTTCATTGATTAATCGAGTTTCATTAGGAATTCTGATTGATCTTTCGTCTTTTTCATACTATTCCGTTGCTGATAATTATCTATATATATAAAGGAGAAAAGCGAATCACTGACTGACTGACTGACTGACTAATCACGAAATCTCTGGAACTATTCAACCTACAGACTTGAAATTTGGTAGACATGTTCCCTTGATAGAGTAGACACCAGCTAAGAACGGATTTTGCGAAATTCGAAACGCAAGGGGCGTTACGGGGGGTTAAGGGCTTTAATAATAATTGTTTCCATGTTTAAACTACTTGATGTACAATCTTGAAATTGGGTAAACGGATTCCTTTCAGAGAGTAGAGATCCGCTACAAAATGAGTTTGGTGAAAATCGACCCCCAAGTGGCGTTGCAGGGCTTAGGAGGCGTTATAGATAATTATTTCCATTTTTACACTATTTGACGCACTGTCTTTAAATTTGATATAAATAGATTCCTTTCGTAGAATAATGATCAGTTACAAAACGGGTTTTGCGAAAACAGACTTCTAAGTGGCGTTGCGGGGAATTAAGGGGCGTAATAGATAAATATATCCGTTTTTAAACTACTTGACATACCTGCTTGAAAATTGGTAGGTAAGTTTCTTTCCTGGAGTAAATATTCGCTACATAATGGGTTTTGGGAAAATTGGCCCCCAAGGGGTGTTGCGGGGGCGGGGGTTTAAGGGGCGTTATAAATTCCTACTTTTAATTTATTAGACGTACAGTCTTGACACTTAGTAAGCAGATTCCTCTCATAGGGTAGAGATACGCTAAAAATGGGTTTCGTGAAAATTGCCCCCAAGTGGCGTTGAGGGGACTTAAGGGGCGTTATAGATAATTATTTCATTTTTAAACTATTAGACGCACAGTCTTTATATTTGATTAAGAGATTTCTATCATAGAGTAGAGATCAACTATAAGAAGGTTTTTTGAAAACAGACCTCTAAGTGGCGTTGCAGGGGAATAAGTGGCGTAAGAGATAAATATTTTTGTTTTTAAACTATTTGACCTACCTGCTTGAAAATTGGTAGGAATGTTTCTTTCATGGAGTAAATATCCGCTACAAAACGGGTTTGGAGAAAATTGACCCCAAGGGGTGTTGCGGGGAGGGGGGTTAAGGACAGATATAAATAATTATTTCTTTTTTTAAACTATTAGACTCACAGTCTTGAAATTTGGTTAGCAGATTCCTCTCATAGGATAGAAATACACTGCAAAATGTGTTTTGTGAAAATCGACCCCTAGGTGGTGTTGCGGGGGTTCAAGGGCGTTATTGATAATTTTTTTGCATTTTTAATTAATTGATGCACAGTCTTCAAATTTTGCTAAGCAGATTCCTGTCATAGAGTGCAATTCCCCTACAAAATGGGTTTTGCGAAAACAGATCCAGAAGTGGCGTTGCGGGGGCTCAAGTGGCGTTATAGACAATTATCCCCATTTTTAAACTGTTAGACGTACAGTATTGAAATTTGATAAGCAGATTCCTTTCGTAAAGTAGAGAACCGCTACAAAATGGGTTTCGCGAATATCGACTACCAAGTTTAATTTCGGGAGATTAAGAGGCGTAATCGATAAATATTTCCATTTTTAAACTACTTGATCATCCTGCTTGAAAATTGGTAGGCATGTTCCTTTCATGAAATAGAGTTTCTCTAACAAAGAGTAAAATGAAAATTGACCCCCAAAGATGTTTGCGAGGATTCAAGAGGAGTTACAGAAAAAAATTCCTGTTTTTAATTGTTAGACCCATATACTTGAAATTTGTTAAGCATGTTTCTTTTGTTGAATAGGGATCCACTAAGAATAAATTTTAAGCAAATCAAGTTCTGGGGGTTGCAGAGGGTTACTGGGACGTATTGACAAAGAAAATTACTTTTTTCGAGCTACAAGGACTATAATAATGAAATTTGGTTTGCATTTTTCTTTTGTTGAATTGAAATCCGCTAAAAGCGGTTATTTTGGAGAACGGCTCTCAACGGGATTACGGGGATATTGATAGTAAAACTTTTGTTTTTTTTCCTGTTAGATTTAGACTTGAAATTTTGCTTGCATGTTCAATTTACGGAGTAGAAATCCATCGAAAATTGGTTTTGCGGGAATCCACTTGGTTTTTGAGTTACGAAAGAGCAAACATCATTCTATGCTTCAATTTTAGAGATTTTTAGAAAATACAAATTATATGAGTTCTGCCCTTTTTTTTTTATCAACAGGTGACAGTTACAGGTATAAGTATATTTTTCAATTCAATCGAATTCTTAATGCTAGGACTCAGATATCAATAATTTATACATATATATAAGCAGTAAAAATTTATAAAACATCATGAAATACCCAGCGCGAAGCGGGAGGGTAACAGCTAGTATATATATATATATGAATGTATTTAACATAAAGGGAATAGAAATCAATTTTATTTGTACATTTAAGGTATCCGACTACCCTAAAATTGTGAATTTTGCCAAAAACCGACAAATTTTTATGCTTTTATTTTATAGGCCATCTTATTAGCTTTATAAAAATACGAACTTTATTACTTTCAGTTCACTAGGAAAAAAAACTACAAGCGTTTTAGTAAAAGAAGATGCAATTATTTTAAGCAAGGTGTCCATACTTGAAAACACATTTTACTCGGAATGAGTTCTTTTGAAAATGCTCAAACGGGGTCAGCGATTGCTAAAAAAGTTTTGAAATAATTAACTGAAATTTTTTGTATATGTGTTCTGTATAACAGTAGATGAGTTTAAACCTTTGTACAAACCTTCTGTTTTATTACAAAATTTAGTAGTCTCTTATGTTAATATAATCACTGTTTTTTAAGCAATTTCATATAATAACAAAGATAAAGCGTTCTAGTTTTTGTAAAAATTAAAATATCTCTTATCTTGAAAGCCATTTCAAAAATGATAAAAAAAAAATATCAACACATCAGAATTGAAAATTTGTTCATAAACTTTTGGTACAGAATGGGCCACGTTTATGTTATTTTTTGTAAATTTTTACCCATTTTAGTAATAATAATTTCTTTTTCTCTTTTTAATTTTAGCATATTTTTCTTAAAATGTACGAAACAAATCTAAAAACAACATTAAAAAATAATCATATATCTCCATTTTTTTAAAAGTTGTCTCAAGTAGTCGGATACCTTAAGGAGGGGGGGGGTTGACATTTAATCCCATGAAATACAACAAATACGCATGTAAATCTTTCTAATTTTGCGTTACTGGTAGAACTGCGATATAGCTCATTTCATTGATATTGTATATGTTACTGTCAAAGTGTATAATTCAGTTTTTTCATAGAATAACTAGGTATTTCATAGTGGAATTTCAACAACATTACTTGTGCTTTTAAGAGAGTAAAATAATACTTTTGTGAAACGTTTTCAAAAGAGACCAAATATGCAAAAATGAAGAATGAATAGTTAAAACTATTAAAAAAAATTATTTCATATAAAATGAGAAATTTTAATTTTGAGTTTCACTTTGAAACAATTAATTCAGTCCCATTTAATAAATAATTAAAAAACTTAACTTTAACTTACATGAAAGCAAGGACTGGGATTATCATATACATTAAACTGTCTTAAATAATTCCCTAACTGGGAGGGCTTTAAGTTATTGACTATTAAATGAAAGGACCCATGAATATCAAATAAAGTTTATTTAAATGTTAAGAAATTATCTCTAGATTTTGGATCATTCCTATTTCACATTTTTTAATGATGCATTTTCATTTTCAGCAAGTAATTTTCACTCGAGTTCTTAAAAATTTATAAATCCTGTCTTAAAATAGCTTTTAATTCTTTCTTTACCAGAAATTTTTATTGTAATATTTATTTGAATATCACGCATTTATAAATCTGAGTTTTATCAAGTACGATTCATAAATTTCGCTTCATATCGATATTAATTAAAATATTTCGAATTGAATATTTTTTTAAAAAAAATTATTTCATCAAAAGGGAAACATTAAAGATTTTTCACGATATAAAAAAAAGTAAAACTTCTATTCGGAAATGAAAATTTATCAGTCATTACTTCTATATGGAAAGAAGACTTTAAACGTGTGAACTAGGTGCGTACAGTTTCAAATGCTTTGAAAGCAAATTTAAAATCATTACAAGAAATAACCAACCAACCTAGAAATCAAATGCAAATAACTGTAACGGTAACTGTATAAGCAATAACCGTAACTGTATAAGCAATATTTTATCCAGCGAGCAACCCAGTTTTACTGCTTAGCAAAAAAATCATAATTGGAGCTGTTATTTTCTAGGTGCGCGTGTGGCTCAATGCAAGAAGACATTTTATAATTTATAGTCTAAGATATTTTTAATATGAAAACCATAGAAAGAGATAAATAGAAATGCATTCTACTTTTGAAGTATGAATTTTCCTAAATAACCCTTTTTGCACAGATCAAACAGATTTTTTTATGAAATTGTGATAAAAAAGATGCTTAAAAGAGAGAGAGCTTAACAATGAGATGCAAAGGAAGTTTCGTTACTTTTGACTGTCGCAAGTTTCACGTACAATGAGAAATTAAAAATGAGAAGAGTGGAAAATAATGTTAAAATAAAATAAAAAACTATTAGATCCCTTTTGCCTGATATTTTCAGGAAAAAATTAATTTCTTTATTGTAACGACTTTCACAGAGAGAAACTGCATAATACAAAGCCATACTCTAAAAATTATAATCTTTTTTCCTAGAAAAAAAGAAAGAAAACTGACACAGAGATATTACATAACACATATCTATACACTTAACTGCAAAGTACTCTGACGTATCACTTTTTGTACCTTTGATCTGCTGAAAAACGACCCTTCTAAGCAGAAATCCATCACGATTAATGAACTCTGGAAAGTAATGATAGAGCAATGCGGCAAGGAATGCCCCAGGAAATTTTGGAAAAAAGCTCTTCTATCAGAGAAAATAAAATGCATATTGATAGTCCCGAAATATAGCTATCAGATGGAATATATGTTTAAAAAAATAATCTTCAAATTTCAAATACAAAAAAGGCCTCAAAGTCAAAGTAAAAATGCGTAAACTTCTGTATAATACACAATTTAATAACTGATAATTACTCATATGATATTTTTCTCATAGAGGAAATAAAAAGATGAAAATATATATTTCACAAGGTTAACATAAAAGTTAAACCATACTATTTTTTTTATTTAATTCCTAAACAGATATTAAAGTCAAGATTGGTGGACTAGAGATTTAAATGAATGTAAAATATTCTGTAAATCTGAAACTAAACATTAAAAAACAAGCTATTTTCTTATACATTTTTCTTTCAATTTAATCTTTTTAAACTATATATTAATTTAATTGAACTTGTTATTTTTAATTTTTAACTTAATGTTTGCACATTTTATTGATATATAAATTACCTATAAGCGAATCTGTGCTTCTTAAATATACTGGACCAAAAACAGATTTTTTGTAATACTTTTTTTTCTGGCGCGAAGTAATATGGCGTCGTAAATTTGAAAAGGGTCATTAGTTACTGAGACATGAACTATAAAAATAACTTTTAGATTAGACGTTTCTTTCAGTTTCCTTAGTGCCTCACACACGTTTTTTGTTTCTTTTATTTATTAGTCATCAACAACAATGATGTCTTGAATAAGATTAGCTCTAACTCTTAAAAGAACAATGTAAAAGCACTCTTCTGTCGATGTGAGATCTATTTGTGGCTCTTTGAAAAAAAAACACTAAAGCCTTTTTTCATTGCTTTTCATGAAAACAAAAGGAAATGTTTAAAAAAAGAACATGGGAGTGACCAAGAGTAAGTCTTAAAAATAATCGTAATTGTACTACTATTTTTAAACGAGAATATAATTTTATCAAAATAATTATGTCGAGATTATTTGATTCGTTTCTTAATTTCGTTGAGATTTTGTAAATGTGTTTGTGTTCAAATTTACGTTTTTGTTGATAACTACCACGCATAAAATCAACTTAAATGATTTTAATCTCGTATTATAATTTGATTAAAAATTCACAGATTATAAGAAAATAAAAAATAAATAGATAGATAATAATAGATAAATAAGAAAATAAAATTTTTTTCTTGAGACTAACTCGATTTCATTTAAATGGTCAACTTATCACATTTACTTCGAAAACATAATTATGATACATAAATTCGATGGAATACAACGCTAAATTACATTCCTTAGCTATAAGTGCAAGTATTTTTGAAATATCCTTAATTATATAGTGCAAATAAAAGGCATATTTAGAATTTAGGATTCAATTCTGTTGATGATTATAGATATTATTCCATTATTTAACTAAAAGAGTGAGGTCACATCTTGGGCTACATAGAATTAATCGCATAATTATGGAATTAACAACGACCTGAGCAACACAGTTGGTGTTGCCAGTAAGTTAAATTAAATTTTAGTGCTCAAATCGCGTAAAGCGTGAATCTGGAACTAAATTAAATGTCACTTAAGTAGAATCAAATTTATTATACGAAGCTTGATTATAACTCATGCTTGTTTTAACGAGTTGTTAGCTATACAAAATTTGATTAATAAATTTTGTTATATAATATTGAACTTATGGAATCTTAGTAACAAAAGTAAAATCCAAATCCGCCATATGAAGTCATGAAAACAGCTATACATCCTTAAAGGTGTTTTCGGCTAATGTTAAAGAATTGGACCGTAATTCAGAATATTGTTTCAGATATAAAAGTATTAAACATTAATATTACATTCTGGCTTCACTATCCTTTAGAGAATCACTTATTTTACCATATTACTCATTTTTATTCGCGTTGACACATTTTTTTTACAAAATGTGTTTCGCATTCTTTTTCCTATACCATAATGTTAAATGAGCTATCCATTTTCATGTTAAAAGTAAAAACTAATTATTTATGAAATATTTTGACATTTTAAAAACTATATTATAAACAAATGCATGAGTTACAATGTCAGAATTTTTTTAAAAAAAATTGAAGCATTTTTTCTGTATGGAAACATGCTACAGCGTTAAGTTCCCACTCTTGTATATATGTCGAAAACAACCTTATATATATATATATATAACATTTGAAATATTTAGGGAAGTGTTTTATCAGATAAAGTACTTTGTTCTCCTTGCTTGAGGTCAGATAGAAAGTTACGAAATATTTCGTCAATACGCCTCAAAACATTTGTAGTCGACTTCAATTACGTGTTAATCACAAAATGTTCTGAAGAAGTATTACAATGTATAGCAATTCTTGCTGTGCCAATTTCTGGATCTAATAACAGAGGGAAACGGTGTATCGATGCAGTTTAAGACATTAATTCATCATGACTTATCTTCCACGATAAACGTAAAGACCCCCTTGACGGTTTCATGCTTAACTGAACTCGTCCCTGTAACTCACTATTCCATAATCTACATATCACACAAGGTCCGTTGCCTAAATCATCATAGCATGGATTAATTAATATCTCCGAAGCGGACGTGCGTTGATTCACGGACTGATGCACTGATGAATGTCGCTCGTGAGTGCAGCGCGTGATTCGGTTAAAAGATCAGCAAGGCACAGCCTGATGCGAGTCTCCGTTGTTTCACTTCCGATGCCTTATTTATCCAAGTAATGATATTTAAAATGCTTGAAATTATTCTTCAGACAGGAGGAAAATATAAAGTAAATGTAGAAATAGAATGGTTTATTTATTGCGTATATTAATACAAAGTTCTTAAGATAGCTTCATAAAGACCATTAATATTAGTGTGTGTGTATATTTTAAATAACTTAAAAAATTCTTCCTTATTCTTATATTAATTATGTACCTGGACCTAATACTCTTATTTTATTACATCCAATTTAACCATGGATCAAAATATGAGATTCGTCCACAATAGCCAGGTGCTTCTCCATTGAACGTCATTGAACCCTATTTCATAAATAGTTATGTCATAATTACAATGATTACAATACTAGTATTTAACATTGTGAATTTTCCTTTTTTTTGACATTTATTTTCTATCCTTTATTATATAGTTATCTCAGGGGGGAAAATATGTAATTATACATAGCTAATAGCTAGTCAGGGTAACTTCAAACACGAAATTTTTATATATTTACTAACGTAAACTTTAATTTATTTTACAAATAAATCTTGACAAAAAATACATTTCACCCCTTTTTCGGGAAGATTTTTATTTATATATTTATATTAATTAAAAGCGATCTTTTTGTACTTTTACGTTAGCCCCAAGTACATATTATGTTTTTTTACTAATAAATGCTTTTTGACGAATTCTTTTTTTTTCTGGAGCTAAAATGGGGAATAGGGGAGGGGGGATATACATGGGGAATGAGATTTGTATTGAATTCACTCTAGTAATCTTTTAATGATAAATAAGGAAATACAATGATAATGTTAAAGAATAATTGGTTCTCATAAAAAAAAGCCTTCACGCTTATTGCATAATAGAACATATTAACTGACGCTACAGTTTCGTTTAAATTGTCAACACCGTACAGCAACAGGGCTTAGGGTGAGGGACTTAATAATTTTAAATCTCAATCCGATTATATTTCAGCTCAGATATATTACTCTCTTAATCTTGAATTATATTAGTTGAAAAATTTATTTATGTTTGTTTCCCGTAAATTTTCGTTTAATTTGACGAAACAAACGTTGTGTGGAATTTTTCTAAGCTGAAAATCATATTTGAGCCTAATGTATTTTGTGTATCGCGATTTCGTTATTCCATATGATGTCTTCCGTAAGACAAGATCTCACATTAACAGATCTTTAAATATCAAACAGTGACCATAAAAAACATTAAGAAAATTTCCATTTATTAAAATCCTATTACAAATAATTTTATTAAGAAATTTTATAACACATTTATAAAAGTCGGAAGAAAATAGAATTATTAGAGTAAACAAGGAAAGACTACACTTTTTACTGTTTAATAAAAGTACAATTGTTCACTTATCATATAAAAATATTGATATCCAAATTTTAATCCCGGTTCATATATGAAAATACTTTCCGGACACGAAAACTATGGCTAAATAACGCTTTTAAACTGAAAATAATATGAACTCAAAATATTTGAATTTGTTACGAACTTGTAAATCTTAAGAAAAGAAAGCTTTAAAATTAAATCTTTATTAATTGTATACATATACCACTAAAAGTCGTCCAAAATAATATACTTATCAAATAGATTAGATTTCTAGCCGTAAAAAATTTCCCGTATTGTGAAATTATTTTGCAAATCGTATTTTTCTGTATGCAGAACTTAACGTTTTGTTTTCGATTATTTTTTTGAAGGAAATTCTGATTCTACAGGTCAGAAAAATGCTTCCATTCATTTCAAAAAGCATGGTAATATGCTGTTTTTAAAATGAAATTTAATCTCAAAATGCTTAGAATAGGGGCTTATGTTCCAATTCATTAGCAAGATTTATAAGGCATTAATTTTTTATTTCATAGTTTTGCAGATTTGTAATGATATATTTACATAAGAAAAAGTTAAAAAAAACCCCTTCCTCAGAAAGAAATAATTTAAATAGATTTATTAGGAATAAACTGGCAACTCCATTTGAAACAGGAAAAAAATAGAACATTTCTTAAAATGAATTTTTCAAACCATATTGTAATATATTATTGAAGTAAAAAAATCCATATATTAAGAAACTTAATTTAACGTCACTGGGGATAACTCGCGTTAATTAATATGTCAACGGGATATCATGTACCTTGCTTATCTCACGCCCACAACATACGAGGAAATATTCTTTTGTAAGCGTGAAGTATTGATTTTCGCAAGAATACCTCTTCCTGGTCTCCTATCTTCAGAATACGAATGGCGACGAATAATGCCATGCAGCATCCCCAGGCGTTAGGGCTTTCTGCATAATAAGGATTATGAAATATTCGTCGATGTCAATGCAGACCACACGAGAGAAATTAGCCTGCCGGCTGAACTTCCAATTATCCCAAAATCAATGAGAATGCTTCAAAGAGCTTATGGTCCAGAAAGGAATTTAAATATGCTGCATAAACTTTAAGCTGGGCTTTGATTTAAATCTTAATATTTGTAGAAAATTGAGCCTTTTGAAGATATATGGAAATAACATTTTTTCAAAGAATTATATTTATCTTTCAGATTAAAGTAAAAGAATTTTTCTAAATTATAATATACAGGATTATCAGAAATGAAGGAACCGATTACAAAATTTAATAATTCCCAGATGAATAAACAGAAAATGATCATTAATATGTCATTATAAAGATATAATATGAAATTCTGAGTCTGTAATATTGTTTTTGTCCAATAGGTGGACAATAATGTTGTAATCAAGATGTTTTTGAAATTGGGAACAGAAGTGGGGGGAAATGGCGTCGCAGCGGGAGAAGGCATTTTGTGTGCTCTCGTTTGCAAAAAGTATGTCAGTAATCACGGTACTGCGTGAATTTCGGAAAAAGTATCATCGAAATGCACCGACCTTTAAGAGTATAAGAAGATGGTATAAGCAGTTCGGAAACTGGATGCTTGTGTAAAGGCAAAAGTCCAGGGCGACCAGGTTCACTATGATATTATACTGGTGACTAAAAGTCACATTGAACACTTGTGAAAAATTATTTATACTTTACATCAAGAAACGTTACTTACGAAAAAAATTCATATTGTATCTTTTCAATGACATCTTAATTATCATTTTCTGTTTTTTCATCTGGGACTTATTAAATTTTGTAATAGGGTCATTCATTCCTGCTAAACCTGTACATATTTTTTGTTTTTAAGCTAAAATTATTGCCACTACCTAACAGTAATAGACGAGTATTAGCGATTTTAGAAGTACCCTAAACATATATAGATTACTTTTGAAAGTCTCAATTATATTACTCAATAATATTTCTCAATTCCTGCGTAACACACCAGTCAAAACTAAAAGAATTTCACTCCTTTCAGCAAATTATGTCTGAACCAAAATTCTTAGAATGTACATAGTAGCCTTAAAACGAATTTTAGAGCATTTTAGATAAATTTTTTTATTCGATGTTTGGAAACATTATATTTTCATTAATCTTCAAATTGAATTATTTTTAAAATTAATTTTGACAATCAAATTAAAAGAATATCAGTGTATTCGTTTTCATTGCAAAATTCTGTTGTACTTATGCTGCATTTAAAGAGAGAGAGAAATAATGTGTATGTTCTCATAATGCGCACTATTCATAGGGATTCTTAAATACAAGCGCGAGTTCAGCGTAATATCATAATAATTCGTTATTTAAATTTTTGACTCATTTTTTTATCGTAATAAATATATTCAAAATGTATTAGATTGACCGGAAAGTAATTTTGTTTTTTCCCAATAAAGAACTTAACCACATTTTTACTCAGCCAACTACATACTAAAGCCGCTTTGTCATTAAACAATTTGATAGCTGGTACATCAAGGCTTGTTTGTGCAAAAGTTTACCTAATTTTGAACAATAGTTTTTGTTTGGTGCCCTATAATATACAGAAGGTAAAATGCAGCATTTTCGACATGTTTTATCTTTTAACTTTCGAAAAGTTAGAAATGCTGCTGAAGCAAGTAAAAAATTATTCGATGTGTATAGAGATGTATTAACAGAATGCCAGTGGCAAAACTGGTTTGCAAAATTTATTTCCGGTTATTTTGATGTTGAAAATGCCCCATGTTCTGTAAGACTAGTTGAAGCTGATGAAGACATAGGTCCTTACAAATAACCAAATAAAAACTTGAAAGATCGCTGAAATCGAATTCGACCATTCATGACCGCGTGAATTTTAAAACTCACAACGTATGAGTTTCGCGTGTCTTTACCAAAATAAGTTTGCTCTGTCTAATTGACGCCGGTGACTTGCTTCAGAAACGCCAAGAAAAAGATCCATTTTTGAAGTGAATTAACATTGAGGAAGAGAAATGTTGTTGAAATCAAGATATCATGGAGTATAAAAAATATAAACTGATTCAAGGCATTTCCCAAACCGATAATTCATAAAACAAGTAATATAGATTTTTTTAAATGTCAATGCCTACTTCGTTAGAAAAACGTTACTGATGCCATTTGTTGTACCAGTTGTAACTTCGACACAGAATAATTTAAAAAAATAAAACTTAATTAATGAATTAATATTTGAGAAACTGTATTAAAATTAAGTGTCATCCATTATAAGTTTAAAAATATATATTTGAACTTGAATGGATGAATAGAAAGTATTTTATTAACGGTTGAAAATTTGAACAAGATATAAATATATATATATATATTTAGGGAGAGAGACTAATGGACTAATAGTAGGAATTGAAAAAAGATGATGTTTTTCTATTTAATGAGATTTCAAAGAAAATTTTTTATATAGCTTATTCTGGAAAGTACCATAATAAATTCTGAAGTGTACTGTTGCCAATTATAAAATTGAAAGATTCATTTTAGCAGAAATGGGAAAAATTGATCCATAGAA
>BMAO01000773.1:0-25719 GCA_019973975.1 Trichonephila clavata | reverse complement strand
TAATATTCGTGTACATAAAATCTTATTGTGTACGTGTATTTTTTTAAACACAAATAAATCAAATAATTTTGTGTAATGTTTGTCTGACTTTAATTTATATTTCATACCTGGACAGGGAGGGGGGGAGGTCATGATAAAATCTCAAATTAAATATGGGTTGTGAATTTTTAAAAAAGATCTGGGGAGCTCCGCTCTACAGCTACACAAAGGCTTCTCAACTTTTCCATTTAATATGCAGTAATCCACACTCTATTCTACTCAGTAATATTTTATAAAATAAGGATTTGAACTAGCAATTTTAGATACAAAAATTGCAACAGTCATTCGGCTACTGTAGTTTGTTTTTATCAAAAGAACAGAAGGAAGCAATCTGATTAGCTGAATACAGATGATTAAGGGAATAAATGTTATTACATGTTAAAATTCCTTCTGAACAAAATAATTTTAATTTTAGGGTACTTTCATATTTAATATGGAGAATAAAACAGTTTTTGTTTTTTAAGATGTCAAACATCTCTAGTACACATCAAAGATAATCTTTTAAATTCTTTTAAAAAAATCTTTTATAAATGTAAAAACAACCATTGATTAACTATTTTTTCTGTTATTGCAGGTTAGCTTATTTATTATAAGAGTAACAGTTTTGTCACAGAGTAGCTAGATTAAAATTTTACTTTGCAACCAGCAAACTGATAAGCACTTTGTATAAACTAGAAGGATGTTAAATAATAAAACAATAAAAGATATGCATCTACATAGCTACATTACATCAAATTCTTACCTTCAATTTTAATAGAGCTGTTAGAACCTGAATCAAAATCGGACGGATACATTTTAGAGCAAGTGGACTAAATTTATTCTGTTTTAAGAAGTCATATAAATTCTGTTCCAACATTTCAAAGACCAGACATGTATGGCTTTTGTGCGTGAAACATTCAAAGGCCCGCACAAAATTGTACTAAAAAATATAAAAAAATTAACAATATAAAATATTCTATAATAAAAAAGTTAAAATATTTGAAACATATCACATAAAAATTTTCATCAATTTTACATAAATAATAAATTAGCAAATTATCATGGTACAGGTTTGGTGCTAACATGGAGGTCACCCAGGTTATATTATTGTGGCATTAGGATGAGGACCCAATGGGAGAATTCGAGGCATCCCCTATCTACAGCACTAGTCCTACAGCAATACCTGATGATTTTGAAAAAACCATGTAGAGACTTATCACCTGCTGATTGACAGAAATTGGCTCACTCCTGTAACCACAGCATTCCCTTTGATCACAGCAAAGTGTAAGCCAAAGAGAATGCAAAGATATCTCCAAGACACCATTTCCTTTTGTCATACATGGCTAACATGCAGGTTTAAAAATCCAACAGTGTTAATAATAGCCAAAAAGTACAAATTAAATAACAAAAACAAAAGAAAATAATGGGTAAACAAGTATTAAGGCTTAAGTTTTTAATCATATATTAGTTACAAATCATAAAATGATAATAAATGTACCATATAAATTATTCTAACAAAATCTGTTTTCTTGACAAGGAGGGGAAGGGGGGGATTACTGGGACCCTGTGGGATACATATACCTAAAGTGGGGTATATGAATCCCACAGGGTAAGCAAAATGATACTTGGGGGTTAGGCCAGTGAGGTAGGCTCAATAATCACTTGCAAATATTTGATAAGCAAATTGTGATTGTAAAGTCTCTTATGATTTCTTGTACCTTGATGTGATCTGGAGAACTCATCATAAAGGCATCCACTTTAAAAAAAGCAAATACACACAAAGATATGGGAAGCTAAAGTTTAGAGGGAAGGTGTTACCTCTGAACACAGTAGAAACTACCATATATTGTTCCCAATACATTCTAATTATAAAATTAACTTTATAAAGTAATATAAATTTATGCATATTGTTTGAAATAAATACTAATTACAGTAAAATCCAGCATATAATGCACACTTTTAATCCAAAAAATAAGATCGAAATTTAAGGGTGTGCGTTATACGCCAGGTATAAAAACAATATCCTTAAAAATAACTTACAAGGCAAACAAAAAAAACTTGCTTCTACAAACATTGAAATATTGTTTATTTGAAAGAAATGACATGCCTTGTGAACTAAAAAAGTTATAGTTCTAGAAGTATAGTATTTTTTCCAAAGTCTGGGATAATACTTCAAATAAATGACTTCAAAACATAAGAGAGCATTGTACACTAACATTTCAGACTTTCTCAAAAAACAAAAGGGAGTGCGTTATGCGGCGAATATACCTAAAAATTAAAAAATGCAGTTTGAACATATAGGTATGGGTTGTACACCGGATTGTACGGTAATGATTCTTAACAGCACACTCATTCATATGCATACATCTATATATATAAAGGAGAAAAGCGACTCACTCACTGACTGACTAATCACAATATCTCCAGAACTATTCAACCTACAGACTTGAAATTTGGTAGATATGTTCCTTTCATGGAGTAGAGATACGCTAAGAACAGATTTTGCGAAATTTGAACCGCAAAGGGCGTTATGGGGTTAAGGGGCATTATAATTGTTTCCATTTTTAAGCTACTCGATGTACAATCTTGAAATTGTGTAAGCAGATTCCTTTCATAGAGTAGAGATCTGCTACAAAATGATTTTGGTGAAAATTGAACCTCAAGTGGCATTGTGGGGGCTCAAGGGGCATTATAATTTTTTTCCATTTTTAATTTATTAGATGCACAGTCTTTAAATTTGGTAAGCAGATTCCGTTCATAGAGTACAGTTCCCTTACAAAATGTGTTTATTGAAAACAGAACCCCCCCCCCCAAGTGGCATTGCGGAGGCTCATAAATAATTATCCCCATTTTTAAACTATTAGATATTCAGTCTCGAAATTTGGTAAGCAGATTCCTTTAGTAGAGTAGAGAAACGCTACAAAATGAGTTTCGCGAATATCAACCATAAAATTTCATTTCAGGAGATTGAAGGGTGTAATCGATAAATATTTCCATTTTTAAACTATTAGATCTACCTGCTTGAAAATTGGTAGACATGTTCCTTTCATGGAATAGAGTTCCTCAAACAAAGAGTAAAATGAAAATCAACCCCCCAAGGAGGATTGCGTGGGGTCAAAAGGAGTTATAGAAAAAAATTCCCGTTTTTGAATAGTTAGAACCACATACTTGAAATTTGTTAAGCATGTTTCTTTTGTTGAATAGGGATCCACTAAGAATGTATTTTATGGAAATCAACTCCTGGGGGGAGCAGGGGGTTACTGGGGCATATATATTGACAATAAAATTTGTTTTGCATTTTTCTTTTGTTGAATTAAAATCCGCTAAGAACGGTTATTTTGGAAAACGACTCAACGAGATTACAGGGGTATTGATAGTAAAAATTCCGTTTTTTTTTCCCTGTTAGATTTAGACTTGAAATTTGACTTGCATGTTCATTTTACGGAGTAGAGATCCACCGAAAATTGGTTTTGCGGGAATCCACTTGGTTATAGGGTTACAAAAGTGCAAACATCATTCTATACTTCAATTTTAGAGATTTTTAGAAAATACAAATTAGATGAGTTCTGCCCATTTTTTTTTAATCAAGAGGCGACAGTTACAGGTATAGGTATATTTTTCAATACAATCAAATTCATAATGCTAGGACATATATATATGTATATATATATATATATATATTTATAAAGCATCATGAAATACCCAGTAAAGTGGGTGAGTGAGTGAGTGAATATTAATGTCCCACTGTTCAGCTACACGAGGGATTTTGGGGACAGTTCGTGTGATTTGGAACCATGGTCAAGTGACGCGGACGACACCTGAGCTGGCACTTCCCCCCTTCCTAACTACCACACCACACCAACGGGAGGACGTTTGAACTCTCAACAGATTTAACATGCATCACTACCCTACACGGGGGGTCTTCAGTGGTACTGGGATCGAACTCATGACACGCTAGCCACGATCTGATGCCTAGACCACTTGGCTACCGCGGCCTCCCAGTGAAGAGGGAGGGTAATGGCTAGTATTATGTAAAGTACAGTTAATATTAAAAAATGGATGTGATCTTCTTATAACAAACTCTGTAGATTTAATTCCTTTGGAAATCCACTCCCTACATAAAAGTAAATTACTGTCCACATGGTGCCTCCTGCCATATCCTAACTGATATGCTGCTAGTCGCCCAGGACTATATCATGCAGTGGTCCCAGGACTGCCCAATTGGCATTTGCAAGGTTTAGAAGTGGACATTGAAGTTCCAGAATTGTGAAAGGATACTTCCTCCCTGTTACTGTTCCCTCCTTGCCAGCCCTTCTCAACTTCTTGCTTGTCTGGGTGTCTCTAGGAGGCATCTGATGGCTGAACAAGAGAGGATTTTCAAACTACTTGTGCGATGAGGTTTTTTGCACCTGATGTAGGCTTTCCTACATCAGGGTGATAAGCAACAACTCTTGGAATTATTTTCATTTTAGAAAAACGTGATCAAAAAATTTTGGAGACCACCACTACACAAAGGCATTCCTGGGGCATGTAAACTATATTAACCAAAAACAGTAAATTCTCTGGGAAAAGAACGGATCACTGGGTACCTTGAGTATATCTTAATGCCTGTGCTTACTTAAAGCGGACAGTAAGCCCCTGAGGGATGTTTGAAGATGGAAAGAAAAAAAGGTATGTTTGTTTTTAATTAGATTTAGAGTCTTCACATTTCATGTGTTTCATGTCACACATTTCACTCTTATTTTTTTAATTGGAAAACCCAATTAAAAAGAAAATTTACCAAATATTAATATTTTTTTTATTTATATTAAATATAGCAACTTAAGAAATTAAGTAAAATTATGTGTGATATCCAAACTTTTATTTTTAAAAAGATAAAAACCCACATAAAATTCACATCTAACCAGGGAAATAAAGGTTTCTGAATAATAATTACTGCTATGATTTTTTGCAAACATTTTGGCCTTAAAAAGTCCAATATAAAAAATACTTTGTCCTCTTTGTGTACAAAAATGCTAAAACTAAAAGCTGATTATAGAAGCAAACTGTTTAACCAGTTATTAATACAGAAAAGAATTTTTAAAAAAAAGGTTTCTGAATATTTATATATTAGGACTTTAAAATTTTGCTTATTTTCTCTTTAGAAGTGAAGCTAAAAAATAAACATATTAATGACTTTAAAAAAAAGCAAATTAGCACTAAATATAGCAAATAAAATGAAAAATTAGAAGAGAAAAAAATTAATAAGAGAATTACTTCATCTGCATCCTCTTGGCTCAAGCGTGTCAGAATACCAACTTCAATTTGACCTTGCCTGGCATATGAGGGATGATTTTTTAAGATTTTTATTGCTACAATATCATTTGTGCCCTTTTTCCAGCATTTAACCACCTGTAAAATATCCATAAAAATCTTAATAAATATTTTATTCATATAAAATTTAAAAGCATTTGTGTGAGTACATTTTGAAAAAAAAAACATTAAAAATTTATAAATTTAACTGTTTTATAATTATGTGTGAGCCTTTGTAAATTTTAACAATTATGCATCTAACACATACAGCAAACTTCATAAATCTTTTAAGTTTTCACAGATAAAATCAGAGGCGGATTAAGGTAGTTGGAGGCCCCTGGCGGTAAAAGGTTTGAGGCCCATGGGCTCAAGAGTCGAAAAACTAAAATAGTGAAAAGAGCCACTTACTTTAAATTCTCAAAATAAAATGTATTTTTTATAATAAAACTCAATGGTTAAAGAAAAGTCTTAACTGTATATAAAAAAAATAAAACCTTACTAAAGAGCTTACAGTTTTGCTATACCAATTGATTTCTCTTTGGCAAATTCATCAATTATTTTTGCCATATCTATTTCGTCCAATACATTTTGTTCTGTATATAATATGGCCATGTTTTCTCCCATAGTATTTCTTAAATTATTTTAACGCGCTTTAAAACTGAAAAAGATTTTTTCCCTGGTGCATTCGATATCGGTATTGCTAAAAATATTTTCAAAACTTTTTCTACATTAGGATTTCTCTTGCAACTCGATAAATTTCTAGTGGTGGTTTTCATTATATCTTTGTTTTCTTTTCTTTTCTTGATCTAAAATTCATATAGTCAAAATTAAATGATTCAATATCGTGTTTGCAGATTTCCTTTAATTTTTGTCTAGCTTTCTTGTTAATACACTGGACTTTTACCAACAGTTATGGTCGGGAGTGTGCAATTGTCTTTCATTGATGGAGCACTTTCAAGGTTAATTCACACACCCTGACTGCAAACTTGTACGCCAGTCTGGCGATACAAACTGTTGCACTGCGATTTATAAACATCATACAAGGGGTGATTTCCAACAGGATATCGTACTCAATCATCCCTGTTGTAATCCAACAGGCTCTATAGAGTGACGACGTGTTGAGTTGGCCTGCTAGAGCACCAGATCTTTTTCCAATCGAGCAGGAATGGGACATCATTGAACGCAATGTCAGCTTCATCCACAACCAGAATTAAAAAACCTTATAATGACTGACCAAGAACAACAAGCATGCAATTCCATCCCACATACTGATATCCGGTACCAGTACGACACGAGGCATGCACGTTTGCATGCTTCCATTTAAAATTGTGGTGGGTATACCAGTTTTTAATGTATCATTATTTCACATTTGAAATGGCTCTACTCTCGCTTGCACAACCTGTGATCTTGAAACCTTAATCAATTTAATATGCTACCTATACACTTGTATAGGTAGCCTATTGCCGATTTGAATTGCCGAAGTTTTATTAGTCAACAATATTTTTTACTTGGTCTTAGGATTTTTTTTCGATCATTTTAAAATGTACCCGAGAGTAGTCAAGCACGCCTGTAAACTGAAAACGAACTTGTTTGATTTAAATAGCATTCATTTGCTTAAAATAAAATTTGGGCAAAAAAAAATGCATGTGAAAAGTTTGCACAGATTGCAACAATACAGATATACAAGAAAAAGATGGCTAGGGCTGCTACACGACTCAAAAACGAGGAAATATCGGGGTTGCAATATCGGTTCAAGATCTTTTATTTTGCATGTTGAACTTATAAGTGGAATCCATCAAGCTTGGGGGCCACAGGCGGCCGCCAGGTCCGCCACCCGCTTAATCCGCCTCTGGATAAAATACATACCTTAGATTAAGACATTGCATGATCAAAAATGTAATTTAAAATCAAATTACATTAAAGAATACTTAACTTATTTATGACCTTTTAAGAAATATTGATAAAAATTTCAATAATAGATTTTTAAAAGCTTTCTAATAAATAATTAAAATTACATCCCCCCCATCTAAAGCTGAAATAAATATACATACAATGTAGAGTATTACAATTTATTTTCAAACAAAAATGTATAACTTTTCATAAATGTAATATTTTCTTAAAAAGTCCAAAAATGAAATTCAGTAAGCTAACCAATACAAATATTCGAAACTAGAATAAGTGCTTCTGCATGGAAATACCCCACAAATTTGATTTAACAAACACATTTTGTGTTACATCTGTTTTCTTTTATTTACAAATAATAAGATAATGAATTGTACTCACTGAAAATTTCCCTCATAAATTTAGAATTTGATATTTTATTGAAAAACTGCAGTTTATATCATATACATTGATATGTGACCTTTGTCTAGATTTATTTGACAGTTTGGTTCTGCTTATAAGCAAATATATTTAAGAGCAATATCTAAAAGATTATCTAAACCCTTGAGGTTTGAATTATTGAGGTCACTATCTACCTCAGTCTGTCAATGATTTTGCCCTAATAGTTACACTCAAGTGTAGCTCATATAAAAAGCACAAATTTACTATATAGTTAATAGTTTGCTTAATAGTTAAATTGAGTTATTCACTAAGACAGCATTTACAAAAATGGAATAAAAAGGATTTAATAATTGATATAGGTTAATATAATTTTTTTTATATAAAAATATTATAGAAATTGAAAAATTTGCATAAATATTTTTTTTTTCTTATCTCAGTGAATAAAAATGAAAATTTGACATGAAAAATAATTTATTTTAGATAATTTTATCCATCATTTTCTTGTGTTCATATCTCTACATTTTGAAACCAATTTAGATATTGGTATGATATAAAATCAACTTAAAAATAAATGTAACAATTAGTCAATTTATTAAAGCACATATATTTAAATTTATTATTTTGAATGGAATCATTAAGTTAGATCAGTATGTATTCATGCATAAATATATTTCAGCTTTAATTTTCTTGATATATAATCTTTTTCCAATTATTTTGACATAAACTAATTAAAAATTTTTAATAAACCAAATTTAACATTTTAAAAGTATAATCTCTTTTGTAAAAGAAATTTTTACAAACCCTAAAATATTAATCAATTATTTTAGCTTGTAAAATATCAATGCAAAATGTATGCCCAAAATTAAATTTTGCATTCATTCATGGAATAATGAATATAAAATGAAAACCCTTGAATGTTTGTTTTCTCAACTTCATAAAATTTTAAGACTATTCTTCACTTTACAAGCAGAATTAATCCAAATTATCATTAAAGTGTTTATTTTTAAAAATCGCAACTTTTTCTCTAAAATTAAAATTATTTTAGGTAACAATTTATTACAACAGTAAAATCAACAAAAATAGTTAGATTTGCATAAAATTAGATTTAAACTTGAAAAAGGGTTAACGAGGAATGAAAATTTTAAATATAATACACTCATGTCCATAAATTAAGGATAATTCAGAATCACACAGAAATTGAACTCTAAAATAAAAATTTCACCTGCAGAATTATCACACACATCTTGAAGAATATGCAAATTACAGGAAACCACCAGATGGCGCGGATAGTACGTCACAATGAAGAGAGTGTAAGAGAGGGTATATAAGGAATGGTGGCAAAGAAGTAAAATTGTTCACAAGCGCTTTAAAAGCCTTTCAGTGCAATAACCGCATAGTTATGGCACAAAGGAAGCATTTGGATGATTTTTTACATGGTAGAATTATCGGACGACTGGAATGTGGACGTACCCAGCTGGAAGTATCCGAGGAACTTGGAATCGCCCAGAGTGTCATCTCCAGGCTTTGGCAATGATTCCAAGATGATAGTAATGTGAGTAGATGTTATAGCACAGGTCGCCCCCGAGTTACAACGCCAAATGAGGACCGGTATTTGGCAGTTACTGCCAAAAGAAACAGATGGAGCACAGCATCAGACCTATCTTGTCAGCTTTCTTCAGCTACCAGTACGACAGTTTCAAGGCAGACCGTGTACAGACGCTTAGGGCACATTGGTCTATATGCTCATAGGCCTGTCAGATGTGTTCCCCTTACCGCAACTCACTGTCACCTGCGATTAAACTGGAGTAGAGAGCATGCATTGTAGACACCACAACAGTAGTCTTGTGTGATGTTTTCCGACGAGTCCAGGTTTAGTTTGCAGTCCGATTCTCGCCGGACTTTCATATGGAGAGTGCCAGGTATCCGTTACAACCAAGAGAACACCATTGAACGACACCGTTATGGTGGTGCAGGATGGCTCATTTGGGGAGGAATTTTCTTGGTACCAGAACTGACCTGCATGTTCAGAGTGTAACAATGACAGGCCACATCTATTGGGATGTCATTCTGGAACAACATGTACGTTTGTTTCGGGGCGCCATGGGTGCTGAATTTCTGTTTATGGATGACAACGCTCGTCCTCACTGTGCAAACATTTTAAACTAATGCCTTCAATCAGAGGATATCATCCGTATGGATTGGCCAGCATACTCACCGGACTTGAATCCAATACAGCATGTGTGGGATATGTTTGGCTGACGAATTGCCGTCCGTCAACCCCCTCCCACCTGTCTACCGGAACTTCGGAGGCATTGCTTGATGAGTGGTGTAATATTCCCCAAGATCAGATTGATAATTTGATACTCAGCATGCGTAGGCATTGTAAGGCCTGTATTGCATCGTCCGGGAGACGTACTTCGTATTAACCATCATACTAACCATGTTATACTGTTTTTTTGTAAATAGGTTCTTTTTTGAAATTTGCTCCAGGGAGTAAAAATCGCAATTTTTATTAATTATGTCAAACATATAGCATCTTTTTTGCTCTTTACCTTTTGTTTGATAAATAGACTTTACAAATAAGTCAAATTTGTTTTGCTTCTGTCTCTTTCTTTGCCTGAATTTCATTATCTTAATTTATGGACATGAGTGTATATAAAAAAGAAATTATATTAGCATGAAAAATGTTCCAATACATTAAATAATAGGAATAAAAAAAATCATGCAGCAGTTTGAGTTCATTAAAAATGTCTTAGTCCATAAAGAAATTATTCAATTCAAAGAGATTAAAATAGGGAAACTATTCAGAACATATAAGAGTTCATGTTAAAATTAAGGTGCACATTGAAAATTTCAAATATAAGAAAGAAACTTATTAGTTTTTATCCCTTCTGTTTCCTTTTGAATTACTATGAAGAAATCTATTTTAAAATGGGAAATTTTTAAATTATTTTAAAATAATTTTTTCCCCTTTTTTTATAGAATACATACAAGTATGTGAAAAAATTATAACCCAATTTTAATTTTTTTTTTGGAAAATCAATTAAATTATTAAATTCAGAGAAATACTAATATTGTCATATGACACATTCTTATAAAATTACTATAAAAATTTTATTTCAAACCCATAAGTTTTATGGGAAAAAAAAATCAAGATAATTAAAAGAATGTTTCAACTTTTTAAAAAGTCACCAAATAAAACATACAAAACAATTATTAGAGAAAAAAGATTATGTGATTAAACACATAAATACTATCATGTTGATACACACAACATATAATTCATTAATTCTTTAAAAATATTTATTTCATACATTGCTGTCATAACTCTACAAAAATAATAAAAAGATTTAACTAAAGCCTGAAAATTTGTTCTACAACCTTCCTGAGCTATATTTATACTAACGTGAGGTAAATATTAATTTTACAATCCCCGTCCCTAATGAATGCACATAACTAATACCAAAAAAGAAATGAAGGTAATACTTTGGAGCATAAATACTGAAAACCTGTGACTTTACATAGTTTTCAAATATTTTTACAATAAACCAATACCTGTGTTCCGAAACAAAACAAAAAATATTTCATATACAGATTAAATATTTGTTTACGGAAGCATTAATAAATACTTCAAGTGATTTCAATAAACAATGACTTATGTTAGCATTATATTTCAATATATAAATGCAATGATAGTTAATACAGAATTCTTTTGTTGTTGTTGCTTATGCCACATGATGGACAGAAACATCAGATCAAGGTCCACGAAATTCTTCGCAGCTAAGGGCTAGATTTTTACATCTGTCTTTAGCCTTAGCTTTGAGTACCATGCAGGTGACAGTACAATTTAGCTCCGTTCCACCCCAATTTTGAGGGAGAACACCCTAAGGGTGGTCAGGGGCCTCCCACCTCTCTTCCCCTTCCACCAACCTCAGGAGAGGACTTGCGGCTCAACAGCTATTTACAGTACCCTCCTGCCCCGCGAAGGCATTTACAAACATCCATGCCTTCTCCGGGATTTGAACCCAGTCCCTACGGCACCACCAGTCAACGTTTCTAACCACTATACCAGATGATTCGCCAGAATTCTTTTAAAATTCAGAATGAATGATAAAGCTCAATAGTTGCATCTTGTATATTATAATAATTACCCACTTCGTGATGGCGAGTAATAATCCACAAACGTTTCTCAAATTCAGGCATATCATGCATGACTTTTCAGATGATTAAATTAACATTTGTTCTTGCTATTAGATGCAGTTTTATGTCTTTTATAGTGAAATATCTTGAGGAATATGGAATCATATGCAGGGAGAGAGAGAGAGAGAGAGAGAGAGAGAGGGATAGAAAACATAAATAAATGCAGCTCGCTTTTTAAATACAATTGATAAAAACATTGCACATATTCTAAATGAGTCCCCTCCCCCTCCACAACTACCTAGATTTTTTAGGATTTAAGCATACTTCCCTTTCTATTCCTCTCTTCATATTATTATGGCCAGAAAGCTCTATTTATCAGAGGATGAATATAATTGTATGTTTTAACCTAAAGTAAATACAATTTTAAATCGTACAAAAATTTATGATTGTTAGGATTAAAAATTTGTGTGCGATTTCCATCCCCCCCCCCCTAAAATTAAGCTTAGTGACAGCAGAACCTCCTTTCTGTATCCCCTAAGCAATTTTCCTTTTGTTTCCTCTGTCCCAAGGGAACTTTGTAAAGAAAGGCACCTAATTTTAAAAGATTTTAAAGTAAAATCTTATAAATTTTATCTGCAGTAAAAAAAATCATTATAGCTTTAGCAAAGAATAATATCACTTCCTTGTGAAATACATACATTTGTAAAATTAGACAATTTGAAAGCACCTTTTAAATTACTTTGATATTCTTCACAACATACCTGACCAAAAGTTCCACGCCCTAGGAATTCCAATACTTCATATTGATAATTTGCTGAATACAAGACTTCATGCTGAACTAGGTGATAATCTCCTTCTCCACCAGAAGAACTTGTTTTTGTAGAATTTTGGAAAACCCCATTACCATTGGAGGAGTTTTTAGGTCTGTGTTTATGAAATTGTAGCCTTTGTGTACTTTGATGATGATTTTGCTCCCCCTCATGCTTTTGCAATTGACTTGCCTGTTGTTGATTCTGTACATCATTTGAACGTTGAACTTGCACACGCTGGCTATGCGACTGATTATCGATCCCTTGATTATCTCGACTCTGTACTAAAATTACTGGTAAAGCATCAAGTGCATTGTCAGCTTTTCGTTTCAAACTATATCGATGCTAAAAAGAGAAATCATAAATAATTTAATAAAGTTGATGTAAATAGCTGAAATATATGAGTAAATTTATGAAAAAAGTTTAAT
Source organism: Trichonephila clavata (assembly GCA_019973975.1). NCBI lineage: Eukaryota > Metazoa > Arthropoda > Arachnida > Araneae > Nephilidae > Trichonephila > Trichonephila clavata. Next base: position 12,749 of record BMAO01000773.1, on the reverse strand, counting down.
AAATGTGAATTTATAATAAATGTGATTGAAGGATACAAGATGTACAATGTTACACAATATGTTTACATATTTTATAATACTAAATATGAATTTCCCACATATATAACTTAAGAAACATTTACATAATTAAAGTTAAAATTAAAGAGGGATGGTACAACTTTGTAAACAATATTTAAGCCTCAATTCAAATATTTTTACTAACCTCTGTATTATCTTTTGGGATTAATTTGAAATAAGTACGCTATGCATCAATTTGTTCAAATGTGCTTAGTTGGACAATAATATAACAATATAGCTAACCTAATTTTCATCATTTTGTACTGTGGTTACCATCATTATTATGTACATTTTAGTTTTATTTGTTAATTTTTATGGCAATAAGCAATTACTTTCAGACAATTATAATTCAATTTTTGTTTACAAATTTAACCATTTCCATAGTTTACATTGAATAGACTGCAGCTTTTATCTTTTGGTGTTTACTTAAATATGGATAAATGGAACATGGACCAAAAGAACTGCCAAACATTCTGTTTTATTTTATGGATTATACGGTGCAAATTTGCACTGCTGCAATAATAAATCTAACAAGCATAATTCTTTTTTCGCAGGTAGCAAATAATGAAGTTTCACCATTTTAGTTTTCATTGAGTTTTTAAATGTTCCTCATTGAAAGAAATTCATAGAGAACTCTGAATTCTTTCACAAGATGTTGTTGATTGCAATTTTTTTTTTTTTTTTTTAGTTTACACAGAGAAGAGAAGGAAATAGGATAAAATTGTCAAAATAAACGAGAGAAAAAATCATTGAAACAGTGTTAAATTTTATTAATTGAACTGATTGACATATTGTTTCAGGAAGAGTGGAGGAATCAGATTTATAACATTCCACACAGTCAATCTTTATTAATATTATTTGTCTGATATAATTTTCTTTTTTACCCTTAAATTTATAATTTTAATCTCCCTTTTTTTTTTCAACTTTTTTTTTTTTATATATTTTTTTCTGCTACTTATAGCATTTCTTAATTCCTCAAATTCCATTTTCCCCCCTTTCTTTTTTTTAATCCTGTTATTCATATTTTTCCATGTTTTCCACACAAAAAAGTGTAAATTTTTGTTGATTTTTTTCCCCCTTCTTTTAAAATCTATGTAATTTTCCTATCTTAAACCCTTTCATTGGGAATAAGTTATTTAAAATTATTTGCATGTCAAGTTCTTAGTGCTAGGCTGCCATTTCGGAATGAAAACAGCTGGGCACCAAAATTTTCTTTGGCATACAGTAGTTTTCAACATTAGACCAAAACAGGCATATAGCAAGTAGCATACTGATAACAAATCAGTTTTACTTTTTTAAATCAAACACCCATTTAAGAACTAATGGTAATCTTAAAGACAAATTCAAAAAATAATATAAAATATTCTTTTAATTAAAAAGTTATTTTATAAAATATAACTATTTCAATTTTTTTTAATAAGATATATAATTTGGGTCCACATTTCTATCATTTCTTTTTCAAGGATTCCTAATTCTAGAATACAAATCCCAGAAAAACAAATTCACAATTATGAATAGAAATACATATTCAAAATAGTACCTTTTTTAAAAAATTTTTTAGCTCAAAATAAATTTTAAAATGTTTAAAATAAAAATATTTGCTTCATTTGGCTTAAATTAAAGTATGAAATGGCCTTAAAGTTGCAATTTTGAAAATTCTTGGAGAGGGGGGATAGAAGTAAAATTGTAATATAAATAAATGCTAACGATGGATAAGCCAATGTTTGACATTTTCAATCATAAATATTGCAACAAAGAATAATAATTTTACTAACATTTATAAATTAAAAGAACAGTTTGTAGAATATTTATCTGCACACAGATATTTAGATTTTTAAAACTAATTCATATAAACTCCCTTTGTACTTCAAAAACTTTTCACCACATTTCATGTTCAAAAAATATCAAATGTGGTTTTGTTCAGATTGTAAGGCAACACTTGAAATTAAATACAAGTAGAGTACATCTGCTGATATTCAAGGCACCAGTACTAATACTGCTATAGTTTGACAAGTTACTTTTTCAAAAAAGGTATCAAATTCTTTTTGCATTATACATTACCTGATAACCATCATGTAGTCGTGTTCCACTGCGCAAGACATTGGGGATTACAGGAATCTGGGCATTAGCTTTACTTCTGGCACTTGTACTACTTGCTGGGAATGAAGCAATGCTACTGTTGGAGCTAGCTTCAACCACATAGTTAAGTACTCCAACATCCGCAAAATTACTAGTAGATGTTATATCATTATCTTGATGTGGATTGCCATATTCCACACTGAAATGTAGCATAAATATTTGTTTAGAAAAACTTTTTCAGATCAAATATATATCAAAGTTACAAATTTTAAAAAATTTAATACTAAAAATGAAGAACTTTCTTAAAAGAAAAATTTTCATGGTAAATTTAAATATGCTTAATGATTTTATATATTTAAGTATTTGTGTAACATAATGCAATATTTCATACAAAAATGGTATATTTTATATAATAGTACATCACTCTCCCAAATACTAATCATAAAAAAATCCAGTATAGGTTATTCAGATAATATATAATTGATATTTATCTTGAAATGGGCAGATAAAAACAACCTTTAAATTGTTTTAAGGATAAAATTGTTAAACAAATTACAAAATAAAAAAAAATTTTAGGGAATTTAATATTTATTCAAGGTGCATAAATTTTCACATAAAAATACAAATGATTATAACCACATATAACAGGCATACATATATGCCTCATTCAGCTAGTGTATCAACTCTGCCTATGAAGTATATACTTCTATCAGCAAAACTATCCCCAAGGATTTGGAATGCAATAAAAAATGATGACAAAGGATTTACTTATTTTGGAGAAGGATCTACTTATCAATGCTTTTTCTTTTCCTCCAATACAGAGCATAACTATGCATGCCAGTGCAAAAAATGATGGCACTGGGGAGAAGTTAGCATTATTTTTTCTTGGCAGTTAAGGGGTTAGAGAGCTAGATGAAGGTATCATAAATTTAAAAGTACAACTTAAGGCATGAGGGTCGTCATCATTTAGCTATGGTAAAACTAAGATTAAAAGAGTAGATATAATGGGAGAGATTTGACACATCTGTATTTGAAAAACTTTTGCCCCCCAACGTGACTCAATATGTTAGTGAGGGGAAAAGAAAGTACTTTAATTAAATTTGTTTCATATATACAATATATTTGTTGGTAATGGCCAGAAGGTTTATTTCTTATTTAAATGTGAGGGTAAAAATACTTAAACATGAGTTAATAGGCAAAGGATATACCAGCCACTTTTTAACAAGTGAGCAAAATAAGTTACAATTAAAATTCATTATAATAAGATCCATAAGGTTGATCAGAACCCTACCCCCCCCCCACCCACCCAGGCAAAAACATACAACGAGAAAATTAGAAAAGTGACCTCCATATTTAGGTTCCAAAAGGACTTTATTACAAAATGTACTATTAAAATGTCAGGTAAAGTAATATTAAAAAAAAAAAAAACAGAATATTCTTCTCAGTGAAGTTTTAAGAGTAATTAAATCTCAACATTTAAATAATTGAAAACCATAACATTTAACCTACTGAAAAAGAAAGCATCCCAGAATGCTATCCTACTTGATTTCCTTTACTTTTGTGTATACATTAATTTCCAAGTTAAATATACTTATTAAGTTCTTTACTGCTTTGTTTAAGATTAACAAATACTGTTCATTAATTTTAAGACTTAATACATTTTAAACTTTACAAAATAAATCAAAACATACCAGCTCCTGCTGCTAGCTCTTTGGGATGTTATATAGTTCATCCCCTCCTGAAATAGAAGATAATTTATATTTCACAGTTTTTAAAGACAAACAAAACAAAAAAGATTTTATCTAATCTATGTCAAAAAAGGTTAATACGTAACATGATATTTAATATATTGTTTGATTTTATATGCTGCAAAATGAAAGAAAGTGCAGACTTTTAGTCTTGAAGCAAATATAACAAGTAACAAAAAAAAAAAAATACAAGTGTTTGTAACATTTTGCCTTCGTGCAACTCTGTGCTTCGTATTGAGCAGACATAAGCTGCTCATTCACACTCGGATTATCTGACCTATCCTTACCTATACCTCCATTTGGAAACGCATAGCAAAACACATAAATTATTCAGAGAGTGCACAAAATATAATTTTTAAGACCAATACTCAACACTTATTAGTTTATGGAAAACTTTGACCTTCAAGTTGATAGCGAAGTTAAAACAAGTACTTATATATTATAAACTATCCTCCAATTTTGTCAAATCAAATGACACCACCAAATGATATTAGCAGCCAATAAAGGAAAAATGTTATTTAATTAGGCAAAATTGGCCAATGGTATAATGTGAAAGTACCTTTAAAACTTTTAAACTAAGTAATAAGAAAAAAATATCAAATTTTTTGAACAAACAGATCTTGACAAAATCATCTATCATAAAAATTGATAATTATTAACTATATTAAATTCCCACAGACCAAAATAAATTCTAATAGACCAATGAAATTTTATATCTTCCAACATTTAGTTAAGCATTTATAAGCCTTACTATAAATTAAACTGCTAAATTGTTTCCCTTCTCTGGAAACTTTCAAAGGCTTTTTTTTTTCATTCATTTTCTGACAAAAAATTATGATTTTTTCTATCAGTGCAGATCATTTAATCACTGTTTGTCTTATTCCATATTTTGAATTTTTTGGATACTTTTTCATTTTGGAAGGCCATTGGTGATGGTTAAACTGTATTTTATTTTTTATTTTTGCCAAATTCAACACCCAACACTAAATAAGGTAAAAATCTGAATTCCAGATTCCTTTTTTTAATTATTATTTTATAGAAGACACATGAAATTTTTAATTGCTCCCAATATTGAAGGAAAAAAGTTAATTTTTTATACAATCGATTGGAGATTTTTTAGTTGACTTATTTTTTATCACTGTACCAAAATATCCCAAGCAACTAATACATTTATAAGCTATTATGAAAATTTGAGTCAACTCAGACATTTACACACAATAAAGAAATACAACACAAATATATAGACATTTTTTGTACATGTGTTTAAAATTAGGTTTGTTTACAGGAAGTGAAAAAAATCTAGACTCAAGAAAATTTTTTAGAAATAAACAGGAAATTAAAAATTATGCCACAGTAACATAATTTTTTAACCTTATTTATAAATATAAATTTATATAATTTTTTAAAAAAGATTCTTTTAAAAATTCAAAATAAAAAAAATTGACTAAAAAATAATTAAAAAAAATTTTTAATAAAAAGGTTAATTAAAAAAAGAATTAGCTGAGCTTTTAATATAACTTCCCTCCCCAACACCACCAACAAAAAAAAATTAGTAAAGATAATACAAATCGCTTTTTTTTTTTTTTTTTTTTGTATTTAATATGTTATGTTAATAAAAATCATAATTATTGAACATTTCCAGCTGTGTAAAAAAAGCACAATACATTTACGAAATAAAACAAGTAAAAAAATACTACATTTATTATGGAAGAACAAAGAACATAAAAGATTTAAAACACACACACATTATCCATGCCCCACTGAAGAACCAGTCAAATCAAAAGGATGTTTTTTGCGCCATTTTCAAATTTGACAACATCTGTGTAAATATTTATCCATAAAATTCAATTATATTTAATTAAAGAAAATTTAAAGACAGAACAAAAAATAAAAAGAAATTGTTAGGAGAATTCGTAAACTTATAATTGACATTTTTTCTCCCTTCCCTTAAAGCATTTGTCGAAACATTTTTAGAGCACTTACCCACAGGGAATTATAGCTACTCTGAGCCAATTCAGAAACATTTCTGAATATTGAAGACTTTTTAATCAAATCTTCAATACGACAAAAGATGGATCTATTTTCCATCTTTTATAGTTTTAAATTACACCCATTATTTACTTATTTTAAATATTACGATTTTTAAATATTACAAAAATAAAATTTTCTCACAAATGTTTACTGTTGTAATTCATTTACGAGTTGAGAGTACTTTATACTGAATTATCAAAGTCATGAAATATCAATAATCTTTTTAAGTAAAAGTTTTATTTTTTCAAAGGAATGTTTAAAAAAATCTTAAAAATAATTCTTTTTTGAATTACGAGTTTTTAATAACTATTTAATTTGAATACAGAATTAATTTTCAAATCTAGCGAATTATAATTTTTAAATGTAAAAAAAAACGCTTAAAAAAATTAGTTATTGACATCTATTTCGAATTATTTACAAATAATATTTTTTTAAAAAGTATTCAGTCTAGTAAAATAAGAATTCAGTATTAGTAATAAGTGGAACATTATACGCACATTACAGAATAGGTAAAAACGGCCATTAAAGGAACGGTCATTTTAAAAAAAATGCCCCTTTAAGCCATGGAGATTGCCTAATGACCTGATGGTCAATGGCCAGGCATTTGATAAATAAATAATAAAATAAATAAAAGGCCATGAAGAAGGAACCCAACTCTGGACAACCCCTCCTTTCCCTTTCATAGAAAAACCGCACCACAATAAGTTCATGTGTTAGTTACACGTATCTTACTATGTTCTCAAAATTTGAAGCATTTCATAACTGTCTTTCAAAATTTTGAGTCAGCATGATAGTTTGGGGTGAACTATGGAAAGTTTTATTTGGGTAAAAAAATTATTGACAAGATCAAACAAAAAAATATGCTCCCCTCTACAGTGTAGTGGAAGTCAAAATGAAGTACTGGTAATGATAGAATCTTTTTCAATCTAGTAAGAAGAGCTGGGTTTATTTCCTGTTCTTTAACATTACGCAAAGACAGCTTTAAGGTTAAACCGCGTTTAGATATAATTCAATTACAAGACAGTAAAGATAAATTTAGAATGATGAGTGAAGATGTGTGAAGTTAATTAACTTCACACATCCAACCACTTTCTTATTTTGAAAGAAAGTTTAACATAAATCCGAATCCCCATACATTATTTATTATCAATCTCTAATTAATTACTGTTAAAATGTATTGGTTTTAGGTAGATAAGATTCGCTTGATAGTAATTAATTAATGAACGAATTGAATCGAACTCATAATTTCGAGGCTTAAGTTTCCTAGCGAGGACGACACTTGAAAATTGGAATCCTCTTATTTGCATATCATTGGTAAAATCAGAATTCAAACATGATTCGTTGGTATTCTGGGTGATCGGTTTGCTCATAACCTTACCATCAAGTTATCTACGCAGCCATGTATTGAGTAAACCGAGTGGTATATATAAATACTGGTAACTCAATATTTCTTAAGAGATGTTCAATCGGAAATTTACAACAATAACATTTGATTAACACCATTAAATATAAATCACAGGAATATTGTAACCGATATATATGTGTGTGACAGATTTTCCTATTTTCAAGTACATATTTTCATATTCTTAAATAGAATTAAAATTAATAGAATAAAAATATAGAATTAAAATTAATGTATACTTTTCTTGACTGAGTCCTGAAAATAAATTTCATAAATTATCAGAATTTGATGCTAATTGTTCCTACGAATAAAATCAAAACCCTTAACTCCATGCGCAGTAAAATTTTTCTGAACCCCCCCCCCCTCCTCTTTAATTTTTATAAGCGAAACTTGGAGGATGTGAGGTTTCAGGTGGACTGAATATTTATAAATGTTGCACTTTGAAGTTACCCCAAGGTTTTTTTAAATTTTGAATTACGCGGTGTAGTAGTAGTCCCTGTTCCATCTAAGTAGTCCCTGTTCTCCAAACTTCCATACCAAGCCAATGTGCAGACAATGAGTCTCCACAGGTTTAACGTAAGTCACTCATTCCAAACGGCGAATTTTTAGCGGCACCGGGACTCAACAAAAATAACGCCGGAAACTCGCGAGGATTTTTTGAGTAGCTGGTTCTACCGCCGCGGCCGAGTGAAAGTCGCGAAATAAATTCACAACACAGAGAACAAAAAGTACGGATTTGTAACACGAGACAGACACGACTTAAAGGTGACTTTAACTGAAAACGATGCAATGAAAAAAGTTAGTCATTAACAAGTCAAATATTCATAAAATGTATTAAATTTTAAAAAACGAAACGAAATTCATAAAATGTATTTAATTTAAAAATTGTGTGAAATGGTTTAACGATATCCAATTTTACGAAATTAGAACTACTGAGAAGAGAATAATTATTCCACCAGTATTATAAAAAACTTAAATACATACATAAACCTGTAATTGCTCCATACAGGAAACCATACAAGAAATTTTCCTTCGATTCTAAGCCGCAACCGATTTTCAGTAGCATTAACATTGGAAAAAAAGTGCGGCTTAGATTCGAGTAAATACTGTAGTTTCAAAGCCTGTCTTCAAATGTTTATTCTAAAATTTCACCGTTAGTTTTTTTAAAAAAATTTATGTAATCATGGCAAAAGTACAGCATTTTTTTTTAATAGTCATTTTGCCAATCAAAAAAAAAATCTATTTGTTGAAGCTATATTGGAGTTAAGAGCCAAAAAGACTCACACAAGATAAATAACAAAGAGAGAGGACTGTATGATGTGACTGTGTGAACGTATTTTTCTGCTAACAAAAACGAGTTCTTTGAAGCCTTCTGCAGAAGCAGGTGTTACCGAGAATACAGTCTGCGTTGTTAACACCTGTCATTTTCTTCGCTCTGCACGCAGAGTTGTGTGTGGATCCGTCTGGAAAAATATCAAATAACATCAAGCAAGCAGCAAATGTAAGCTTGTTTCAAAAGCAAAAATTACTAATTTTTTTAAAAATAAAATGTATTTTCCATACATAGATTTTAATGTGCATTAAAGTCAGTCCCATCCCACTCCCGATACTAAATGAAAAAACTCTTTTCCAATCCGCTTTTAATTGAAAGAAAAAAACTGGTTCCTTTATTATGAGCATTTCATTGCAATTAAAAAAGAGAACATGGAATGCTCACAACGAGGATCAACCTTTTTTCAAAATACAATAAACAGAAATGGCAATAATAGTTCTATTTTAAAACAAACCTGTGTTTAAACAGTATTTTAAGTTTTACAATTATTTATGGGCATTCTTCTCATTTTTTAAGCAGCGCAAATAAAGTACGCGAATAATTTTTCGAAGTGTAATAAACAAATCAACATTAATTTTTCGGTTAATTTTTCCTTCATTATTATGATTTTTTAAAACTTAACTGTTTTACAATCAATAACGGGTTCTCTGAATTATAAATTTTATATTAGAGGGGACTAAAATGACCTGTTTCTGTATATTATTAGTATCATGATTGTATGTGGAATCGTATTTTTTATGTATATTAAATACTGTGATTAATTACTCAACTAATTTATAAAAAATATAAAAACATTAAATCAACAGTAAGCTATAACATTCTTTACCATAAATATTTTTTTTATGTGTCACCAAAAGGTGAGTAAACTGATACAAAAGCAAAAGGTGAGAAATTAAATACTGTTTCATGTATATACGCTTTTCATTTTGCAAAAAAAAAAATATTGATTATAAAACCATACTTAATACGCGTTACCATATACTGTGGACCACATACGTAAGTGATCCTCTAATGCGCACGTACGAGAACGTTTTCATGCCCACTGAAATTTATAATATACTAGCTGATATACCCGTTCTTCGCATCGAAGAATTGAAAAATTAAACAATACAGATTGAAGGATAAAGAAGTTTTTAATGAGTTAATTTTACGTGAATTGCAAATGTAACAAAAAAAGCTTTTTCCATATCCATATCTTACTCACAACAAAAAAACATATGTTAAATTTTAAGTCTGTAGATCTAATAGCTGATAAAAAGAATTTTTTTTTAATTTATAACGCCCCGTAACTCTTGTGGGTCAATTTTTGAAAACACCTTCCTAAGCTGATCTCTGTTCAGCAAAAGTAAAACATTGTTACACATTTTGTGTAATGAACGCTTAAAATAGTGAACATAATTTATATCTGGATGCGTAATACGTTAATATTACTTTCTATTGTATTTATTTTATGTTAAAATTGTAATATCGCAAGCAACGCCGTTCCTCCCATTATTATGGCGATTCAATGGAAACATAACGAAATGTTGGCGATAGAGCCAAGCTGGCATCATTTTGGGTGACCATGTCAGCAACTTGGCGATGGATTGAACGGTGCAGAAGTTGATATGCTATAGCGCTACCTGGTGGGGAACTAAAAAGGATTGCACAAAAACCTTTTCCAAAAAAGAATACATGCATCTGTCAATTATTATAGTGATCGGTTGATAATAAAATTTAAAAAAAAAAAACGTGCATTGAAATAAATTATCAATTTTTATTGCATTTATGGTTCACTATTTTGGCGATAATGGCTTGCACATAAAAGATAGATATATGCTGTCGCGAGCACTTTTGTATATCCGTGATTATAAACGTATAACTAACGGTTTTTACAGCGCACGCCAGAATAGCTTGCAGATGGCAGAATTTTTTCCTACTCTTACTTGGCATTTATAGTTATATTTTGGACACTTCACATAATATCTTTATAAATTATAGCCTATGTGTTATTCTGATGTATAAGCTATATTATTGTAAAGTTTCATTAAAATCCATTCAGTTGTTTTTACGTGAAAGAATAACAAACATTCATACATCCAAACTTTCACGTTTATAATATTATTAGTAAGGATTACTGTACTGCAGATGAGTGAAAAAGAGTACAAAACTACCGTCGTATTTTTGTTTTTGACAAAGTAACAGAAAAACTTCAGCAACAGTAAACTTATGTTCAGTCATGTAAAGCTCGCTCGATACCCAGTGAACATATTTCAGATCAGAGAACACATCAAGAAAAGTAAATATTAGCCCGCAAAATATAAGCTAAACCAGGCAAAGAGGCTTTCTTTTGCTGCTTCCGACAATGATAGAATCATGGGAGAAAATACGTGACCGCCCAAAGGAAAGATTAATAAGATCACTGTATCTCAATACGAATATTTTATGAATAGAAAAGTCAGATATTTTTCAAGATACCTTGTATGGAGTGAGAGAGTGTGTGGAGAGAGAGAGATCAAGATCTATTGGATCAACGTCGTAAGTGAATTTATCAACATTTTGATAGCAACGCGAACTCTTATTTCAAAAAAAGTATGACAAACGTTATGTAAGCTCATGCGACAACGGAGCTGAAGATCATACTTCCACTCCACGATATCCACCGTGTGGAGGAGCTGATGCAGTCTTCCAGTTGCCGAGGTGTGGAAGTTAAGAGAGGGTGGTACCAGCTCAGAATTCATTCCCGTCACCTGATTGTGCTCCCAAATTACAAGACTTGTCGCCAATTGCCCTCGTGTTGCTTCAGAAGGCGACGCAAAACAAAATTCACTCCATGACACATCAGGAGTTCATACCAAACCTCTAAGATACATCAGCTACAAGATTGCTCAAATGCTGCTATTTACTATGATCCAATCTATGCGACTGAACTTTAAGTTAGAATTGAATAAATTATGAGTATAGCTGATGATAATCCTTTTGAGAGAGGGGGAGGAGACTTAGGGGAGTGAGCGAATATTAACGACCCACTATTCAGTTATTCGAGGGCTTTTTGGCGACGAACTTCATAATTGTGAACCATGGTCAAGTGCCGAAACGACACCGGAGCTTGCACCCTGTCTCCTAACTTCCACACCACATCTACGGAAGGTCGTTTGAGCCTCGACATATTTAACGTGCATCGGCCCCATCTGCACGGCGGGTCTTTTAGTGGCACTGGGCTCGAACTCATGACACGCCAGCCACGATCCGATACCTTGACCACTAGACTACCGCGGCCACTCTTAAGCTGAGGGAAAGGGAGTATTCCTGCTGATCATGCATCATTCAGGTCAAGGAAACTCTTTAGATGTGGTTTCAAGATGTTCAAATAGAGAATTGATTTCGTGTGTTAAGTCTCTACCATATTATTTACTATAATAAGACAGTAGAGGAATTAAGTAACATTTACTTTTTTCTTAATTCATCTACTGTGATGCAAATAAACTAATAATACATGATATCCTGTTATTTTAGAATTAAAAAGCATGTGGGGAGCGCCAAACAATAAAACCTGCCAAGAATAAGTATAAAAATCAACGTCGGAAACTTGATAGCCCAATTACGTAATGTGAAAATAACCTTAGAAGCGGCATAGAAGATCAGCACTTCGTTGTAACCTTTCGAATTCAGATTTTAGTAATAGTTTCTGAACAGTGAGACAAGAAAATTAAAGCTACTCTAAAAGCTAAATTAATTACGCGAAGCAAAATCAACGGTACAAAACGATGTTATTACACTTGTAAAAAATAAAACTTTACCACTAAATGCATTTTAAGATTAAAATGCAAGTTGCAACAGAATTTTAAAAACCAATACTCTTGGGAGTTATACTAAAATGTACACTTTTTAATTTGGTTATTCGTATGTTAAATTTAAAACTTCATTCCAAATTAATAATCATTGTAAATATATATGCATGAGTTTTGACACTTAAAAAATATATCTCATCTTTTTTCAATTTCAAATTGACAAAAATTAGAAACAAATTAAATTTTTACTAATAAAACAAATCATTTCGTATTTTAATTATTTTATAGTTAAAATTCTTTAAATAGTATTTAATTTTTTCCCAATCTAG